>JAKSZP010008732.1:0-26147 GCA_022478985.1 Massospora cicadina | reverse complement strand
TTTATTTGATTACCTCAGAAAGTAATCAGTGATAGAAGGCCTCAGTTTACCTCGAGTTATGGGAGACTTTGTGCAATATGCTGAAAATGAAACCCTGCAGGTCATCAGCGTATCATCCTAAATCAGATGGTCAAACAGAAAACACCAACTAATCCTTGAATTAGTATCTTCAATTCTATGCTACTGCATCCCAGTACATATTGGCAGCAGACCTCTCTTTGGCCCAGTTTTCTTAAAATAACTCCCTACATGCATCCGCTAGGTACTTTCAGGAAAACAACAAGTAAGAATTAGACCGGCCTGCCAGTCTAGATGCTGAAGCACCCAAACAGCAAATCAGAATTCCGGAGACACTGCTGCTGGTATGACGGTTATGGAACTTTAAAGGAGTCCCGCCAATAATTGCCTATGATCCATAATCTGGTAAAGATACTTAATGAAATACCAGAGGAGTATGGCCATAAACCCCGAGGGATATTGGAATGCTGTCAGAATGGGCGGTTTGTTTTTGGCATACTAAGTAGAATTGGGGAAAGGATTTTTGTTTTTAAAAAAAGGAAGAAAAATAGACCAACAATTTTTTCAGCTCTAGGCAACTGATTAAATAGTGTTTGATTGTGATGAGTCCAAGCAGGGATTGGGTCCTTTCTAATTCGTATAACCTGGCGAATTTTTTGGGGAATGGGGCAGATAATATCAATTAGAACTGACATCAAAGGATTTTGCAGCAGGCCGAGTCACTGTCAGTTTGACCTTGAATGCCTGAACTGAAGCTCAACTGCGTTTCCATTGGTTAGCATGACAGCATCTGGCCTGATGAGCCACGGGAATTCCCCAAGGCCACCCCAAGTAGGGGCAGTCCCAATTGGTTGAAAATGGGTTCAGGATGCCCAACCCACCTCAACCCACCTGTGCCTGGTCAATGGGCCATTCATTTGGTCAAATGAGTTTTGTCAGCTGCAACTCCCAATTTGCTGGATAAGGGGTTTGAACTATTGGCGGTGTTTTCTGAAGATACCATTAATACGTCGGGGATCATTCCTGACAATTTCAGGAGGGGGTGGGTATCAACGATCATATTGAAGACTGAGTTGAGACTGTCCACAATTATGGACGATAATTTGACATTTTTCCCCTTTTTGGCATGCACTTTATGATCATCCAGCTTTGATCCCATCAGTCTCAAATTATTCAACATCAATTTGGTGATCTCATCACAGATTTCCTTAATCTGGCTGACCAGTTTGACTGAGGTGAGCGAGGGTACCGAGGGAGGGATCTGAAGAGGGATGGCTGTTACCCAGTGCTCATCTATCACGTGGGTGAGGTTGCCCTGGGAGACGAGGGGTATCGCCGCCCTCTTTGGCCCCTTTTTATTTGTAGATAGAAAGAGCACCCAATCTATGCACAGGGGACGTTCCCCTGGACTTACATTACACTTTTCTTTTTCCAAAGGAAGGGCACCACCGCTGGGAAACTGCATGAGGGCCACATTTTTGTGAGCCTTGGGCAACTTGATTGCCATTACTGTTGCAACTTTTGGGGGGGATGTGGGAGCGTTGGGGTGGGACTCATGGAACGCTTCGACCAGTTCCATGCAATTAGCGCAATCCTGAGCCTTGACCCAAGTGTTCTCATAAGCTGGATACCCCTTCCTTGCGATGAGATACTGAACCAACTGCCAGGATTTGCGGGACGCTAATATGGTTTCCACCTTGGCTTCTTCAGCATCCTCTATCAATATGGCTTAAATTTGGTGGGAACAATCCCCTTGAACGGGGACAGCTGAGACATGTGGAAGATGGGGTGCTGTCTCCAATGAGCCAGCAGTTTTAACCAGAAAGCACCATTTCCCAAGTCTTCCTCCACCAGGTGGGGACCCAAACGCTTTCTTGCAAACTTCTGAGAAGGTACCTGCATCCGCAGATGGCGATTATCCAGCATAACGTGTGAGCCCACCGCAATATTGTGACCAGGAAACCGTTTATGATCTGCAAACCGCTTATAATCATCGACAGCCTTTGTGAGATGCTCCTGCACTAAAGACTGGGTAGACTGAATGTGCGCAACGTGATCTGCAGCAGCAGGAACTTCTGGACGTAGACAGGCACCAACCGAGAAAGAGGGCTATAACCTAACATCACTTCATAAGGAGAAACCCCTGTAAAAGCGTGGGTACCATTATTATAGGCAAATTGGGCAATGGGGGAGGTCATCTGCCCAGGTATCTTGTGTGGCCGACGTGTAACAATGCAAATACTGTTCCAAAATTTGGTTAACCCACTATGTTTGTCCGTCAGACTGGGGATGGTACGCGGTGGAATGGCAGGGGGTGATTTTTTTAAGATGGATAACAGCTCATTCCAGAACCGCTCTGTAAATTAAAGCCCATGGTCACTGATGATCTCCTGAAGAAGACCAAACATCAAAACACATGGCGTACAAAGAGATGAGCGGTTTCTTCATATGTGATTGCAGAAGCATAGGGAATAAATAAGGAAAATTTGGTGAAGTGATCAACCACCACCATCACCACCGTAAACCCATTATAACAGGGGAGTTTGACAATAAAATTCATGGCATCAATGTCCATGGACCCTCCACCCGTTGTAATGGGTGTAGGAGACCATTTCTTCCTGAGCGGTCTGACTTGGCTCAAGCACAAGTAATGCAATCGCCGATCCAGGATGGAACTTCCTTAGTTAAGCCCACCCAGTTATAAGAATGCTTGATCAATTTAATGCATCTTTTGTTGCCTGGATAGCCGATCATGGGAGGGTTGTGATGCACTCAAAACACCTTGTCTCTAAGGGGAGAAGGAACCCAAACCCGCGACTGAAAATAGATGAGACCCTTCACCAAGGAATACAGGGAATGTTTGTGGGTCTGATGGGATATTTGCTTAAGTAACTCCACTCCTTTGGGGCAGGACATCTGTGCTGCCAAAACCTGTGATATAAGCGGAGCATCCAGAGCTAACTCTGCTGAGGCGACCACAGGTGGGACAATGGATAGGATTTGGGTGGTGAGGATCACAGTAACCAAATCCACTTCCTCCGAATCTGTGGGGCAATGGGCCAGGTTGCGACTAAGAAAGTCAGGAAGCACATTTAATGCACCAAACAAATTCGTATTTAAAATTGAACCTGCATAAATCCTGATTGAGTGTGAGCCTGCCTGTGTGCCAATTTTGTGGTTTGCAGAAATATAAAAGAGCTTGTTGTCTGTACGCACAGTTAACTCATGTTGGGCACCCTGTAACAGGTACCGCCAATGAGTCAATGCCCATGCTATGGCCACCAATTCCTTATCATAAATGGTCCATGATTGCTCAGTTGAAAAGAAACTTCCGGGAAAAGTAGGCAACTGGATGTTCTAAGCCATCATGCTCCTGGAGCAGAACTTCCCCAACTGCTACTACTGAAGCATCACAAGTGACAATATACAGTTTGGAGGGATCCACATGTTTTAGAATAGGGGGTGATAAGAATACTTCTTTAATTGACTCAAACGCCTGCTGGCATTCAGGGGTCCAACAGAAAGGTACATTCTTACCTGTGATGGGGTGGAGCGGAGCAGCCAGCTGGGAAAGGGCTGGGGAAACTTTCTTTAGAAAATAATGGTACCCAAGAAACTCTGTAATTGTTTCTGGGTTGTTGGAGTCGGCCATTCGCGGATGTCATCTAACTTGTTGGGCGGAATCGCAATACATCTTTTAAGACCAAATTCCCAAGAAAGGAAACTTCCTCCTTATAAAACTCACATTTTGAAGGCTTGACAAACAGGCCCGCCTTGTGCAAAACAGCCACGACCGCTTCTAAGTTTATAGTATTTTGTTCAGGAGTTGGGGAATGAACCAAGATGTCATCAATATATGTGACTGCGCATGTAAATCATAGGTCGCCCAGGACACTATTGATCATTCTTTGAAAGATGGCTGGAGCATTCTTCAGCCTGAAGAGCATAACATGGAACTGAAAGATACCTCACTTGGTACAAATCACATTAAGCCATTCTTGACCTTCCATTACCCTTATTTGGTTAAAATCATTGACAAGGTCAAGCTTATAGAACATGTGAGACTTTGCGATCACTTGACTGATAGTCTGCTCAAGGGGTAAAGGGTAGGGATCGCTCACTGTAATTTATCTAGGTGACCATAATCCACACAGGGATGGAGAGAACCAACGGCCTTCTTGGCAAAAATAATGGGGAGGCAATTGGCGACATCTCTTTAAATAACCATCATTTCTTGAGCATATCACTTAACCAGGCGTTAAGAGCAGCTGTCAGGCAAACAGCAAGTAAGAATTAGACTGGCCTGCCAGCCCAGATGCCAGAGCATCCAAACAGCAAACCAGAATACCCAAGGCACTGCTGCTGATATGACGAATATGGAACCAGAAAGGAGTTTTACCAATATCTGCCAGTGAGCCAGAATTTCATATAGGCACAAAATAAGTACCAGATGCACACAGCCATTAACCCTGAGGGGTATGAGAATGTCAGTAGATAAGGCGGCTTAATTTTTAACATATAAAAACTAAATCTTGGGTAGGATTTTTCAATGGAAATTTTAGAAAGAAAAATTGACCAACAATTTTCTCAGTGCAATGCAACTGATTAGATAGTAGTCAATTTGGGGGAAAACAAGCCAGGATTGGGTCCCACAAATTCGACCTAACTGGCAAATTATTCAGGAATGGGCGGGTTAGTTCCCTGGAAACTGACATCAAAAAATTTGGCGGTGGGCTGAGTCTCTGTCAGTTCAACCTTAAACGTCCAAACCAAGGCTTGGCTACATTTCTGACAGTTGTCGCAATGGCGTTTAGCCTGAAAAGCAGTGGGAATCCCCCAAGGCCACCTCACATAGGGGTGGGCTCATTTGGTTGGGAACGGGTTTGGGATGCCCAACCCACCCATTCTCAGTCGCTGGGCCATTTGTTCAGTCAGTGGCATTGCATCAGGCACAACACCTGATTTGTCAGCAGGAAGCTTTGAAACCTTGTCGATGGCATCTGGTGCTATTACCTGCCCATTGGGGGTGATGCCCAATGGATTTGGGAGGGGGAGATTTTTTTGATTGTCATGTTAACCAAATTGCAACCATCAGGCATTCCAGCTGATAGATCAGTCTTCATACCTTTTTGACCATTTAAAATCTGAGCATCAGGCTGATTGCCACTTGAATTGGTTACAATTAATTTCATTTTGGCAATCTTGGCGCAGATTTCACTGATTCCTTGTAACAGTTCTGCTGAGGATAGTGTGGGTACTGGAAGCGGGATCTGAAGCGGAAGGGCTGTTACCCAGCGCTCATCTACTATGTGAGCGAGATTTCCCTGAGTAACGAGGGGTACAGCCATCCTCTTTGGTGCCTTCTTACTTGTAAATGGGAAAATGGCCCAATCAATACCCAGAGGATGTTCCCTGGGACTTACATTACCCTTTCATATTCCCAAGGGAAGGGCCCCACCACCGGGGAACTGCATGAGAGCCACATTCTTGCGCGCCTTGGGTAACTTGATTGCCATATTAGTTGCAACTTTTTTGGGGGGGCGGGGAGCTTTGGGGTGGGATAAATGGAATGCATCAACCAGGTCCATGCAATTCTCACAATTTCGTGCCTTGACCCAACTGTTTTCATAGGCCGGATACCCTTTCCAAGCCATGAGGTATTCTACATAATGACGGTATTTCCAGGATGCCAGGATAGCATCTACCTCAGCCTCTTCCTCATTTTTAACAATGATTGGTTCCAGTTCTGTGTGAATTGCACCCTTGAAGGGTGACATCTGGGAAACATGGAAAATGGGATGCTGCTTCCAATGCATGGGGAGCTTCAATCAGAACGCCTCATTAACCAATACCTCCTCCACCAAATGGGGACCCAAGCGTTTACTGGCGAATTTGTGGGAAGGGGCCTGGATTCTTAAGTGACAGGTGTTGAGCATAACATAAGAGCCCTTCATAAACTCATGACCTGGAAAATGCTTTCAATCTGCAAACCGCTTGTAGTTGTCTATAACTTTGGTGAGGTGTTCCTGCACTAAGGCTTAGGTCAATCTAATATGATCAGCATGGTCCGCGGTAGCTTGAACTTCTGGTTGCAAGCACATTCTGACTGAAAACAAAGGATTATAACCCAACGTTTCTTCATAGGGGGAAAACCCCGTGTACATGTGGGTTCCGTTATTGTACATTCATTGGGTGAGGGGAGATCATCGGCCAAGTATCCTGCATGGCTGCAGCCTAGAAATGCAGGTACTGTTTAAGAACTTGATTAACCCGCTCAGTCTGGCCGTCAAACTGAGGATGATACGCTGTGGAGCAACAGGGGGATATTTTCAGGGTTGATAGGAGTTCACTCCAAAACTGCGCGGTGAAGTGGGAACCACAATCACTTATGATCTCCTGGGGGAGACCAAACATCAAAAACACATGACGTACAAAAAGGCGGGCAGTTTTTTCAGACGTAACTGTGGAAGTGCAAGGTATAAAAAGGTAACATTTCGTGAAGCAATCTACCACTACTATCACCGCTGTGAACCGTTAGAGCAGGGGAGCTTGGTAATAAAGTCCACGGACACTGATGTCCATGGACCCTCCACCTGCTGTAAGGGGTGCAGGAGGCCATTTTTGCCAGAGTGATCCAACTTGTCCCTGGCACAAGTAACTCAATTGGCGATTCAGGCTGGAACTTCTTTTGTCAAACCTGCCCAATTGTAGGTCCATTTGATCAAATTGATGCATTTCTTGGAACCAGGGTGACCAACTGTGGGGGGATCATGATGTGTGCGAAATACCTTAGTTCAGAAAGAGGGGGGAACCCAAACGCGAGATATAAAATATATAAGACCCTCCTTCAGTGAGTATAGGGAGTGTTTATGCTTCTGGTGAGATAACTGCTTGACCAACTCCACGCCCTCAGGGCAGGCCATTTGACTGGCTAAGACCTGAGCAACTAACAGAGCGTCAGGGGCTAGAGTGATGGAAGAAATGACAGGGGGAACAATTGACAAGAATCTGGGTGGTAGGAATCACAGTAACGAGATCTACTTCCTCCAGATCCGCGTAACTGTGGGCAGGGCTGAAGCTGAGAAAATTGGGAAGTACATTTAGTGCACCTTTTACAAATTTGTAAATGAATTTGAAACTGCACAGGTCCTGATAGGTTCAGGCTTTCCAGTGTGCCAATTTTTGGGGTTTATGAAAGTACAACAGGGCCTGGTGATCCATGCAAACCATTAATTCATGTCAGGCACCTTTGTAACAGGTACCTCCAATGAGTTAAGGCCCATGCAACAGCTGCCAACTCCTTGTCATAAATAGCCCAAGACTGCTCCATGAGGTAAACTTTAGGGAAAAGTAGGCGATCGGGTGTTCCAAACCATCATGCTCCTGGAGCAACACTGCTCCAACAGCTACTGATGACGCGTCACATGCAACGATATATGTCTTAGTAGGATTGGTGTGTTTTAAAATGAGAGGGGATACAAACCACCTCTTTTATCGATCTGAACGCCTGTTGACATTTGTCCATCCAGCAAAATTGTACGTTTTTCCCTGTGAGTGGGTGGAGTGGGGCAGTAAACTGTGAAAGTGCGGGGAGAACTTTTTTAATAAAATGATGGTTCCCAAGAAACTCCGAAGTTGTTTCTGGGTAGTCAGAGTTGGCCACTCCTGGATAGCATCCAACTTATTTGGAGAGATTGCAACACCATCTTTAAGGACCAGGTTCCCAAGGAAAGTGACCTCATCCTTATAAAACTCACACTTGGAAGGTTTGAGGAACAACCCTGCCTTATGTAAGGCGACCACCACTGCTTCCAAGTCAATAGCATGTTGTTTGGGAGTCGGGGAGTGAACCAGAATGTCATCAATGTATGCAACAGCGCAGGTGAACCGGAGGTCACCCAGTACATTGTCAATTATATGTTGAAACATAGCTGGAGCATTCTTCAGCTCAAAGGGCATCACGCGGAATTGAAAAATACCTTGTTTCATCTGGATTTCTGTTAACCATTCCTGCCCTTCTATTACCCAAATTTGGTTGAAAGCGTTCACCAGATCCAGCTTAAAGAACTCACGGGATTTGGAAATTGCCTGTCTGATTGTCTGCTCCAGAGGCAAGGGGTAGGGATCAGTAACCCTTATTTTATTCAGATGACCATAATCCATGAAGGGATGGAGAGAACCATCTGCTTTTATGGCGAAGACAATGGGGAGGCGATGGGTGAGGTCTCCTTGAACAACCAACCTTTTTTCAACATATCATCCAATCAGGTATTGAGTGCAACTTCTTCCTCCGCTGTATGAGGATACAACGAACAGTTGATGTTCACCAACTCCATGGTCATTTGAAACCCACAATTGAACCTGGGGCGTTTAGGCAGGCTTTCCACCTTTTCCATGTCAAAGATTCTTCTATAGTGCATTAAGCTTTTGGGGAAATTGGCCAGGATGCCTGCAGAAGTGATCAGGGTAGTGGTAGAGCTGGTTCCTTGTATCTTCTTGAGGGTGTTGATCAGAGGGAATTCTCCCTCCAAATGATCATTGGTAAATAACATCGTATTAGACTCTAAATGAGTCTTCAAATGTTGTTGATGCCACCATTCCACACCTAAGATCACCGGAAACACCAAGTTTGGCATAGCCAAAAAGTGATTGCAGAAGCTGAATTGGTGGATTGAAAAAGGTACTGGTCAGCAAACGACATACAGGGGCTGGTAAGCAGATGAGGCCACCATTAATGAGGAGCCCACATCCAATTCCAGTTTTAATTGTTGCACCAACTCAACACTCATAAAATTTCCCGCAGCTCCAGTGTCCATCAGGGCCTCAAAGGAGACGTGATGGGACCCAACACTAATCTTCATGGGTACTAAGAAGTAAGCGTAGTTCTCCTTATTGGTAGTTGTGGAGGAATCCAGTGATACCAACGAGATGGTGGTGGGGTCAGGGGAAACCACTGGGCAAATAGCCGCGGCAACTATGGGGTATGGTTTTGGAGTTTTGAGTGTGGCTGGACTAATGTGATCATAGATAATCTTCTTTACAACCTGGTTCAGTTGGAAGGAAGGAATCATTGCTGCGCCAATACACGTGAGAAAGGCGGAAATGGCTGAGGATAATGGTTGGTTGATTATGTCAGGCGAACAGCAAGTAAGAATTAGACTAGCCTGCCAGCCCAGATGCCAGAGCATCCAAACAGCAAACCAGAATGCCCAAGGCACTGCTGCTGATATGTTGAATATGGAACTGTAAAGGAGTTCCACCAATATCTACCGGTGAGCCAGAATTTCATATAGGCACAAAATAAAGTACCAGATGCACACGGCCATTAACCCTGAGAGGTATGAGAATGTCAGTAGATAAGGCGGCTTAATTTTTAACATATAAAAACTAAATTTTTGGGAGAATTTTTTAATGGAAATTTTAGAAAGAAAATTGAACAACAATTTTCTCAGTGCAATGCAACTGATTAAATAGTAGTCAATTTGGGGGAAAACAAGCTGGGATTTGTTCCTGAAAATTTGACCTAACTGGTGAATTATTTGGGAATGGGCAGGTTAATTCCTGGAAGCCAACACCAAAAAATTTGGCAGTAGGCTGAGTCACTGTCAGTTTGACCTCGAACATCTGAACCAAGGCTCAGCTACATTTCTGATGGTTGGTGCAACGGCATTTAGCCCAACAAGCAGAGGGAATCCCCCAAGGCCACCCCACATAGGGGTGGGCCCATTTGGTTGGGAATGGGTTTGGGATGCCCAACCCACCCGTTCTCAGTCACTGGGACGTTTGTTCAGTCAGTGGCATTGCATCAGGCGCAACACCCAATTTGTCAGCAGGAAGCTTCAAAACCTTGTCAATGGTGTCCGGTGCTATTACCTGCCCATTGGGGGTGATGCCCAATGGATTTGGGAGGGGAGATTTTTCCAATAATCATGTTAACAAAATCACAACTGTCGGGCATTCCAGCTGATAGATCAGTCTTCATACCTTTTTGATCATTTAAAATCCAAGCATTGGGATGATTGCCACTCAAATTTGTTATTATCAATTTCATTTCGGTGATCTTGGTGCAGATTTCACTGATCCCCCATAACAGTTCTGCCAAGGATAGTGTGGGTACTGGAAGCGGTATCCAAAGTGGAAGGGTTGTTATCCAGCGCTCATCTACTACATGAGCAAGATCTCCCTGAGTAACGAGGGTTACAGCCATCCTCTTTGGTGCCTTCTTTATCTGAAATGGTAAAATGGCCCAATTGTCACCCAGAGGATGTTCCCCGGGACTTACAGCAGCCTCCTCTTCTACCATGTGTGGATACAAAGGGCAGTTGATGTTCACCAACTGTACCATTGTTCAGAATCCTAAATTGAATTTTTTGTGAGGGGAAAGAAGTCCGCCTTCTCAGAATCAAAGATACTTTGATAACTCATCAATGTATCAGGAAAATCAGATGGAAGGCCCAAAGGGGAAATGAGGGAAGTAACGGATCTGCGGCCTTGTGTTTCTTGAGGGTATTAACTAAGGGAAACTCTCCCCACCGCTTGATCATTGGCGAATGACAACATATTTAAGTCCAGATGAATTTTAACATGTTGCCAGCGCCACCATCTAACCCCCAAGATAACTGGAAACACTAAGTTTGGCATTGCTGAAAACTGATCACAAGAGCTGAACTTATGTACTGAGAATGAAACTGGACGATGGACTAGGTATGAGGTCTGGGAGGCTGATGAAGCAACCATCACTAAAGGACCTACATCCAAATCAAGCTCCTAATGTTGGGCTAGTTCAACACAAATAAAATTGCCTGCAGCTCCGGTATCCACCAAAGCCTCAAAGGAACGTGATGGGACCTGACACTAATCTTCATGGGTAGTAAGAAGTAAGCGAGGTTCTCTTTATTGTAGCTTTATTTGAATCCAGTGATACCAAAGAGATGGTATTAGAGTCGGGGAAACCACTAGGTTCATAGTGGGAGTAAGCCCTTCACAAGTCAGAAAGTCAGAACATACTGACATGGGCATGATAGCCACAGCAACTATGGGATGTGGATCAGACATTTTGAGTAGTACCAGGCCAACATGACCTGAGTAAAATTTCTTTACAACCTGGGTCAGTTGAAAAGAAGGGACCATTGCTGCGCCAATACTATGAGATAGGAGGAAATGGTTAGTAATAATGGTTGGTCGATTATGTCAGGAAAACAGCAAATTAGAATTAGATCAGCCTGCCAGTCTAGATGCTGAAGCACCCAAACAGCAAACCAGAATGCTGAAGGCACTGATGCTGGTATGACAGTTATGGAACCTGAAAGGAGTCCCACCAATAATTGCCTATGAGCCATAATCTCACAAAGATACATAATAAAATACCAGAGGAATACGGCCATAAACCCCAAGGGATATTGGAATGCTAACAGAAAGGGCGGTTTGTTTTTTGGCATATTAAGTAGAATTGGGGAAAGGATTTTTATTTAAAAAATAAAGGGAGAAAATCGACCAACAATTTTCTCAGTTCTAGGCAACTAATTAGATAGTGTTTGATTGTGATAAGTCCAAGCAGGGGTCAGGTCCCTCAAATTCACCTAACCCAGAGAATTTTTTTGGGAATTGGGCAGATAATCTCAATTAGAACTGACATAAAAGGATTCAGCGGCAGGCCAAGTCACTGTCTGTTTGACCTCAAACACCTGAACTGAAGCTCAACTGTGTTTCTGTCAGTTAGCATGATGGCATCTGGCCTGATGAGCCACGGGAATTCCCCAAGGCCACCCCCATGTAGAGGTGGTTCCAATTGGTTGGAAACAGGTTCAGGATGCCCAACCCACCCAAGCCTGGTCACTGGGCCATTTGTTTAATCAAATGAGTTTCGTCAGCTGCAACTCCTGATTTGCTGGATAAGGGCTTTGAACTATCATCAATGGTTTTTAAAGATACCATTGGCATGTCAGGGATCATTCCTGACGATTTTGGGAGGGGGTGGGCATCGACAATCATATTGGAGACTGAGTTGAAACTGTCCATGATTCCAGCCAATAATTTGACATTTGTCCATTTTTTGGCATGCACTTTCCAATCATCCAGCTTTGATCCTGTCAGTCTTAAATTCATTAACATCGATTTGGTGATCTCATCACAGATTTCCTTAATCCAGCTGATCAGTTCAACTGAGGTGAGCAAGGGTACTGGGGGAGGGATCTAAAGAGGGAGTGCTGTTACCCAGCGCTCATCTATCATGTGGTGAGGTCGCCCTGGGAGACTAGTGTACAGCCGCCCTCTTCAGCCCCTTTTTATTCAGAAATGGAAAGAGCACCCAATCTATGCGCAGGTGACGTTCCCCTGGACTTACAGGTACCACCAATGTATGCTAACTTGGATTACAATCCTGCCTTCACCCTTGGACCCAAATTTGGAATTAATATTCCAGATGCAAATAACTTCATTAAGCACATCCAGAAGGTGCAATTCTAGGTCCAACAATAGTTGAACAAAATAACTAATGATGCCAAATGGTTTTCTGACAAAAAATGCCATGAAGCTCCAGGCCATCAGGTAACTTGGTCATGGTTGCTACCAAGAATTTTCAACTCAAAGTGCCTTGTTGTAAGTTGGCTTGCAAACGATCAGGCCCCTTTTTATATCTAAAGTGCTTAATAATGGATATTTCCATTTGGATCTGCCCCACATTGGAAAATTCACACCTCCTTTCACGCCTCATCCCCATCCCACTTCAAAGGCAAAAGCCGGTGGAGGCTGATCCTATCATGGTAGAAGGAGCTCCCAAATTGAAGTGGAAAGAATCTTGTATTCCTGTCGGGTAAAGCTCAGGATTTATTTCTTAGTGTCTTGGAAAGAGTACCTCGTTTATGAGAGCATCTAGGTGCCTTCCAAAGATTGTGCTAAGTGCCAGGAGTTATACCTAAATTTACACTTAAAATCTTATAGCTCCCACTCCTTCCTCACCCAATCCACCCACTATTGCAACTCTCAAGTTACCAGTTCCCTTTAAAGAACGTCACTATGGTTTAGGCCCCAAAGGTGGGAGTAGATCTCTTTCTAATAAAAAGGTTAATGTAAGGTTCCAGGATCCAGCTATAAATTGGATAGAACTCTGCATCCCTGTCTTGATGTGTCTGTAACGCTCTAGTTCCAGTAGAGGAGGGCGAGGGCCCACCCCTGCTATGGAACCCACCTCTGAATAAATGGTCAACGAAGAACCACTCACAAGGAAGGTGCACAGAAAGACCCAAGCAAGGAGTGCACACATTTGACTAAACAAGATCTGGTAGAGGTCAGAAAACAAAACTAAACATGCGCACATAAAAATACTAAAACAATTGGCACCTTTAATAAACTAGATGACCAATGAGGAAAGTTGATCTTAAAGAACCACATTTAAACACCAGAGGGAGAGTTGTCAATTGGTAGAAGTGGTTATAAGCCTAGGTGAATCAATAGGCGCAAGCTACCATTGGCCAGGGTCCTGTAACTCAAGATTGTCCAAACTTGAGTTATAGATTGTTAATTGACTCAACCCAACCTAGCAATATTATAAACTGAACAGGTTTCAAATCCCTGTTCCTCCAGTAACTGTAACAAACCATCAGAGTTAATAATGTATCTGGCGCGTTTTAACTCCCTGGATGTAACACTGGGCCAAGCATCATGCACATCCCCAGGACCAAACTGGGCATATCTTGCCTGTGCCCAGCATCAATCCATGGAATGTTTCAAGTCAGGAAGGCCTTGTAACTTGACCTTTTTGGCCTCTTGACGTCCAGCTTTGTCCTTAAAGTCTGTCCCCTCAATTATTTCATGTAGCCATGACAATCCCTTTAGAACTAAAAAGGGGGTCAATTTTAAGGATCACATCTTACTCATCTTTCTGATCTAGGGAATACCCTGGATGAGAGATGGGTAGCATCTGTCCCACCTTGTTTGCCACCTTTAACCCCCAGTTCAACTTCCTAAGCTACTCCAATAATCATTAGAATCAACAGAAAACTATTTAGAGAAAATTAACCAGTTTTGTATTAATTTTAGAACTTTCTAAAAATGATCATTGCAGGAACTAAACCCCTTAACAAACAGAAGGCTCCCACAGGGACGCCCTCAATTGGAGAAAAGTTGATACCTGAGGGTTCCCCAAGGTGCAAAAATGTTACCTAACAAATCCCACCTAGGTTTGATCTCAGGTGTCAAAGTCAAGCAACAGGACTTGATCCTGTCAAGTTTAGGTAACAGCAAAGCAAAATCTGATGTTTGAAAGGAGGATTGACCCTTCTAAAGCACTAGCCAATCAATTTCAATTGCTATCCATTATCAAAATGAACAGATCAAATCCCTAAGTGAACCTGTCAAGAATAACAATTTACCATTTGACTATTGTCGTTGACCCAAGCCTTCCCTCCCATCAGTTAGCCCTCAAAACCCCAGCACCATTCCTAAGGTAGGTTGTTGGGTTATTGTTTTATTATATTTCTAATAAAAATATCTCCCTGAACAGTTCTTATTTTTTAGTTCTTTGATTGAAATTATTATTGAACTTCACAGTTACTCTTTTACAAGGGTGAAGCTACTTGAGAGTCTCACTTATTAGCCTTAATGAAAGAGGAACTTCTAGGTACTATATCAACTAAACTGGTAAGGACAGATACTCCAATATGATAAGAAAAGCATTTCCCTTCCACCCACCCCACTCTGATAAAGTGCAGCTCAACTGTCTGTGCATGTTGCTGTTGTTTCTAAAGCACCCGCATTTACAGGCCAGTTTTCTCTTGGCATGTAATTAACTTAATATGGGCTATCTGAATCAAGGATATTTGCTGGTTACCGCTTCCAGGTTTATGAAAGCCTTTGTAGCATAAATTTTATAGATGAGAAATGTGTTATGAATAACCCATTTATATGAGAATTTGTGTTGTTTGAGTCTTTTTGGGCTAATATCAGATTTTTACCCTTTTAAGGGCACAGTTTAATTTTATTTATCATAAGGTATCCAATGGAGTTGTTGCCTCATGTGCCATGGTTCCGTTACTTTGGCTAATTGATCATCTCTCTTAGGAAATTGAGGTCTTGAATGAAACCTGAGAGGACTTCTAGTGCCAACTAAAGTACTGCTACTAGTTGGTTTATCCATAAAGTAAATCAATAAGGTTTCCCTAAACCCTTGATTAGGCTAATTCAATGATTCTTCTAAAGGGTTCATCTGTTTGATATTCTTCTTATTATGCCTGATACCCTGGTATCTGACAACCATTAAAAAAACTAAAACAATTGATTAGAACCATATAATAAATTGTAAACTTAAGAAAAGCTAGAAAATTAGCTAATCAAAAATAAATCTGAAGAAATGATGCTGAACTAAAGCTACTAATCATTGTCTTGCTGATTTAGTTAGAACACTTTTCTTATATATAGTTGTAATGTTGTGAAGAGGCTGGTGTCAAAAACAAAATTATTCTGGATTAATTTAGGTCTATTTACACAGATTTTACAAAAAATTCTTTTTGAGATAAAATTCTCTTGTTCCCTTTAATACTTTTGTTTCTAAAACATTTTCATTGACTTACTGTGATATCTGTTTGTCTGTGATGGAATCTTGCAATTACTTTTAACTACCATTCAGACTAGGAAAAGCTTTGAAATTTGGCACACTTATGTATATCTGATGAGAATATAATAATATAAAAAATTTTAATTTTCATAGTCAAAAAGAAATTTTTATATGTAACAATTAAAATATTACTGTTTCCAATGGTAGTTGGTATTTAGGTACAACTGAGAAGTTTATATTTAGTTGATTTGAAAGTTTTAAGTTGACTACTTTCCAAACTAGCTAGAGCTTTAAGATTTGGCACACTTATGTATTTTCCATGATAATACAATAAATCATTGAAAAATAGTAATTTTGTGAATTTTGTAAAGTAAAATTACTTTGAAAATATTTTAACATACTATTTATACTTGTCTTGTTTTTGTAAATGATCAGGTATAAAAATTTGATCCTTTTATATTATAATACTAAGTATTTTTTAATGTAACTTATTTTTGACATCTTTTTTCTATTGAATTTTATCCTGATTAGCCCTATAATAATATCTGGGTATACTTTCAATTGCTGCCCAATGATAGCTGAATCCTATGATGCCTGATAATCACGATTTATCAAGTGCTAACTACATCTCTCTTTATGATAAAGCTAGGATTCCATTCTCTTCACAACACTGGAATCCCAGCTTTATCACAAGGTGGAGTTACCACTGGATAAGTTATGATTATTGGGTATCATGTGAGTCAGTTGTTGGGAGGCAATAGAAAATATGCTCAGATATTATTAGAGGGGACATTTAGGATAAAACTTAGAAAAAGAAGATTGCCAAAATATATAAAAGATAGAATACTTACTTTTATAATAAAACTAGCTGTACCCAGCCACACGTTGCTATGTCTCAGCCTGGTTAAATGGAAAAGAAAGAAAAGAGAAAGCATATATTTCTAATAGCAGAGTTACCTGGCATTGCTTGGGTTTATTTATGAGCTCACACTAACAGCCTAAAGCTGTTCCAGCACTAAGCTTGAGACACTTGGACTAACAGTTTTCTGTTGCCCTCATGGCTTGAAAGCTGGTTATACTAAGTCTTCTTAATAAGCCATAATAATCTACTTAAAACTCTATCATTTCTTTTTATTTAGTTTTGGGTGAGCAATTTGGTAAAATATTTGATAATATTCACCAAGTCTCACCCACTCACCCAAATAGATTAAACCTATCATACTCAAAGGTTTCATATGTTAGTCAGTCAGTACATCAGGCAGTCAGCAATTGTGCTTTATCAGGTAAATTATTCTCTTTTCAGTAATATCTTTTTTAGCACTAGGTAGTCACATTCTTTTCAGTAATATCTGTCCCCTAGTCAGCTTACCTTGAATAAACAGCTATATAGATTTAAATTAAATTACAAAAAGTGATTAAATAAGTGATTGCACAAGGATTTGAATGACTGACCTTTATAAAATTTAAGTTTAGAGCCAAAAGCTGAGACAATTATGATAGAATTTTAATGTAAAGTCATTTTTTTGATTCTAAGTTTTGATTTAGATTAACTTGCTAATAAGCCAAATAGCCACTAACCACTTAACAAGACCATTTAAACTATCAAATCAACTGAATATCTAAATGCTCAGCTGTAACATTATACCAAATACTAAAAAAAAACATATAAAATTTTCACTTGTTACATATAAAAACTTTATATCTTATTATGAAAATCAAAAAGATTAAAGTTTACCTTATGGTAAAAAATTTAAGTGCATAATTATGCTATATGGCTGAAGGTTGTTGAAAACTTTCTTAACATTTTATCTATTGTTATGATAGGATACTATCATTGTGATTTGCCATTTAAGTTTTAAAAGAATAATACCTGGGATGGTTAGAGTACTTTGGTAAGGATTTTATTAGCCTAACTAAGACCGTATATGACAACAGGCAAGTATCTGGTATATAGATTCAAATTTTATTTTATTTATATTAATTTAGGTAGCATTTTAGTTGTGGTGGTTTAGGAAATCATCTTATAAAGAAATCATCATGAATGCATGTTTATTTCAACACCTACTCTTACACCTTTTACCAATATCAGATAAAATTTACACAAAATTCTATAAAATATATATAAAATTGGTCAGTTGACTTCTATATTAATATTTCAGGTATAAGATTAGCAGTTTTTACTTATATTTTTTATCATTTAGTTGATTTTATTAGTCAAATATATGGTAAAATTTCAGATATCTATATATATTACCTCATTTTATTTATTTGGTTGATTTAATTGGTCTGTCTATAGTAAATTTCCTGATCACCATCTACAATAATTCATTTTATATCTAGTTGATTTAATTGGTCAACCTATACTAAATTTACTGATTGCCATCTACAATAATTATTTTAGATCTAGTTGATTTTATTGTTCAACCAATGCAAAAACAATCCACACCCATAATTATTTAAGTTCATCGGTTATGATCTCATACTTGAACATATCCCCCCAGCCATAGGACATATATCATGTCAAAGTTCTTATTGCACATCTACAGTATCTAGTGAATATCTATATAAAGCTTCATCTTTCTAGGCCTTGTCATTGTTAAGATAGATTGATGAGTGAGTGAGCTTTGGCAAACATATATAACTAGTGAAGTTACCTGGCGTTGCTCAGGTTTATTTATAAGCTTACACTGACATAGCTTATAGACTGTGCCAGTGCTACTCTTGAGTCACTCAGACTAACAGCTTCTCTGTTGCCCTCATGGCTGGTGAGCAATTATCCTAACTTAACTTAATTATTTGGGGGAGGTTGACCAGGGGACAAGCACTTCCAATATAGTGGGAAAACTAATGAACGTTGAAAATAATTAAAGACACCCCAGAGGGTTCAAGGCCCCTCTTGTTGTCTCCAGGATCATCAAGTTTAGGACGGTAGGGAAGGGGGTTATTTTGGCTTATTTTTGGATGCAGAACGTGTGAAGGAAAGGATCAACCTTTAAAAACCATATGGGGAACCATGTGTTGATTGTCCTTTTGTTGCAGGGGGTCATGTTTCCAAACAACTATGCTTGAAAATGTTCCAATATATGGTTGTGGAAACGATAGATGGCTTCTTGGATTGTAGGAGCTACTTTTTTGAACGATTCCAATACTATCATGTAAATCTTCCATAGTGCTATTGCTACTATTAGCGCCCTGAGAGATGGGTGGATATGGGAATCCATGTTTATAGCGAACATGTTCCTTGCTAGGCTGAATGAATGTCCATTTTCTTGGCGGAAAAGGCGCATGGCCTCTTTCCATACAGCCACTAATTTTGGGCATTGTTCTAAGCGGTGTGCTAGGCTTCCATACTGACCACATATTCTACATGAGGTGTGAGTGGCATTTGACCGTTCTGCTGTTTGGTATACTCTCCTCATGCACCTCCATACATGTGCACTTATCCTTGGTTGGAGTAGAGGGTGATGTGTATATCTCCATACTCTTCTTTGAGTCTCCAGGTTGTAGGGTATATCCATATGGTCCAGGTACTCAATCCTGGCTATGGTACTCGGATTTCTGCATATTATATTGTCTGTGACTATTTGGTCATATATTTCCTTTCTGTGAGTTATCCTTGGGCATCCTCAGTGACTGGTTTGGCTGCTTATGCGGATCCGCTACATCACTCTTCTCATGGCTAGGAGTATTCATTTAAAATGTGCTGGAGTGCCGTGTGGTCCTGCTGCTGTAGGATGGGATGCCAGATACTTGATTAATGTGTTTGGGTGATCTGGGTTTTTTAATTGGAGTGCTCATGAAAAGTTATATCTTGCTGTTCTGGCCCAATGTGTATTTGGAAGAACTGGGCTAGTCACCTGAGCTATCCAAGATCCTAGTATATGGGTCGCTTGCTCTACATAATTAGTAAGCCCCATACCTCCATTCCTTCTAGAGCCAAATAGGGATTTGAGGCGTAGAGGGGGGTTCTAGTTGGACCAGAGCCATCCTTGTAATAGGGCGTGAATTGTGTTGAAGAAGGACGGTGAGAAAGTGATTGCATGCGCTATAAACCATATGATTGATAGAATCATAGAGTTGGCTACTGTGACCCTTCCTGTTAAACCTGTTTGGTGTCCATGTAATGAGGCAATGCGTTTTGTTATTTTGTCTAGAAGTTGATTTTCCATCATGGGGTTGGCGTAACATCCTGCTTCTAACCATACCCCAAGTGACGTACAGGTCCAGCTGTTGGCTTGGTGGTGAAGGGAAGTTTCAGTGGGGTCATTGCTGATTTTCGCCTCCTATGTCTGGTGAGGATTCTTGATGTATTATTTTGTTGTCCCTTGGTAGATGGCGTCCAATGGGTCTGGTATTTTCCCAGGAGTATAATTTCCGTTTTCTCAGTGTTAAGTGATGCGTTGCTTATGGATAAGTAATCTTGTATTATCTTCTCAATTCTGCAAGCGTCCTGATTGTTGGATATTCCCACCACACAATCATCAGCAAAGGCCATCATTTTGACCGGTGGTTGGCCCTTGACATTGATTCCCTTAAGAAGTGTATTTGTATTCTGGATTAGAAGGTCCAAGCTAAAATTGTAAATCAAAGGGCTTAAGGGGTCTCCTTGTTTGATTCCATTATGTGGTATGACTGGGTTGGTTAAAAAACCTGATCCCCGCACAGCCATGGTAGCAGACTCTGTGAACATCATCACCCAGTTTATGAATATATTTGGGAGTTTGAATCTTTGAAGGCAGGCCCTAAGATAGGTCCAGTTCACCCTGTCATATGCCTTTTGTTGGTCTAAGAAGACAAGTGCACCAGAGGTCTTGGACTGGCAGATATTTGCCACTGTGTGGATGTTGTCCCGTATGAATTTTCTTGGAACAAATCCATATTGTGATGGGGATATCGCGTCAGTTGCAATTTCTCCTAGTCGTTTGGCCATGATTTTTGTGAAAATTTTGGTATCTGTGTTGGTTAGGGAGATTGGGCGCCAGTTAGAAATGTCTAGTCTGTCTCCTTTTTTGAATAAAGTGATAGTGTAGGCTTCTTTGCCTCCAGGTAGGAGGCATGTTTCCATATTACACTTATTCATTGAAGCTAGAAGAATGTTAGAAATGTTAGTAAAATATTTTATGTAAAATTCATAGGGAATCCCATCAGGTCCAGGGCATTTCCCTCTTGGTGCACCACGTACTACTTCCTATAATTCCTCGCATGATATTAAGTTGATTATTGTTATTTTGGGCCATGGTGTCGATATATGTGCTTGTACAAAAATTTTCAATTTTTTCTGGCTCAACCAGTTCAGATTTATACAAGTTTGTATAAAACCTGTGCACTTTGGTCACAACTTCTTTGGGTGTTTCTGCTATAGATTTGTCCAGTTGATGGACCTGTGTGAAAGCTATCATATTTTTCCAGGTGTGGAATTGGCGGAAAAAATAGCTTGAGCAAGTTTCTCCATCTCTTATGTTTTTTGCTATATATTGAACTCCAACTCAGTGTTGGTGTTTGAAGATCAGGGTGTTTATCTGAGCAGAAACCTCCTCCCATTTGTGACCCCATTGAGGCTGTACCCTGTGCATGGGACATTGATTTCTAGGTGGTTTTTTTTTCCAAGGTGTGCTTGATAGTGGCTGAAGCTGCCATGTGTCTTCTAGACGTTGTATGTTTGAATTGGTGGGTTGTTGCTTTTTTGAAATTTTCTCAGTTGGTTAGTGGGTCTGAGCAGAAAGGTGTTTGAAAATCCTGGGTTGAGGATATTTTTCTCCATACAGGATTGAAATTTTGAGTTGGCTAAACTTTTTGGGCGTATTCTGCACCATCTGGGTGCTTGGGTACATGGTTACACCAGTTTTTAGGACACCAAAACTAGTCGATGGTCATAAAATTTGATTTTTGTGGTTTTAAATTTTTGAATTTGGTGACAGAAAATTATTGGTGTGAGTATCAGGTCTATCTGTAACATAGAGACAAGTGTAACATTGTGTACACGTGGGCGTGTCATGTTTTGTAGCAGGGGTAGCCTTTTTGGTAGCAGATCATATAGTCCCAGGGTGGCCTTTAGTACGCGGAGTTCCACTTGCCCTTGTGGTATCTCCGTTGTGTATGGCCATCAGTCCATCTCTGGGTTTATCCAGCAGTTCATGTCTCCCATTATGAAAGTACTTGCTGGTAGATTTAGTTGTGTTAGAGCTGTTAGAAATTCTCTTCTGTCAGGTGCACCATTTGGGGTGTACACACTGGCTATTGTGTGCACTTTGGTGTGCCATGAGAAGGTTACAGCAAGTATGCAGCCATCCAGGAACACATTTTTATTGATAAATTTAAAGTTTTGGTTCACGTGTACTATCACCCCACAGTGTTACAACCAAAATGATATGTTGGGAGGAGCATTTTTTCCATGCCTTCTCCTATTTCTGTGGACAGTGGGTTTCCTGCACCGCCAGGATATCCACAGATGGGTTTTATAGGAAACTCAACTCCTTGGCCTGGGACATTAAGGCCTTGAGTCCTGCTATGTTCAGCGTCCCTATCTACTGAGACGCCCAATGCACCTCAGGAGCGGTTAGCAGGGCCCCCCAGCTCTACTCCCTTGCTCACATTACTCTCCAATGCACCTCTGCTGCAGAGAGCATAGCCATGAGTAGGAGTTGGGGTGTATTCTGCCCCTTTTTTGCTACTGTTTTTGCTCCTCTCTTGGCTTTGCTTGGTTTCAATTTATCATTGTGGTGCACTTGTGTGCTTTTATTGGCTGCATTATTTTCTTGCACATTCCATTGTTGATTTTCCTTCCCAATTGGGTTATATTCTGCAATTTTGGGGGGGTGCTGAACCCCTGTTTTGCTGCATTCATTTCCAAATTGGGTTCCACCAAATTCAATCTGTTCAGATTGGGTGTTTGGTTTTCCACAGGATTTGATTGGTTCATTGATTTGAATTTATCCATGTCTTCCTGGATCTGTTCTGGCATTATGGATGATTCCAACAAGTCCTTTGCCTTGGCTGAGGTCAGCTTGTGAGCTTGTTTGGCCATTTTTCATTTTTTGGGGAAATTGGGTCAAATATTTAATATTGCCCATGTTCTCCCCAGATGAATGCTTATGTTGTATCTGTGATTTTGGCATACTCTGAGTCATCTTCGCCCATTTCCTCCTCACAGAATTCCATCTCTCTCAGGCCTTCTTTTATGGGGCAAGCATAAATCTTGTGCCCAAAGGCCTGGCAGTGGTTGCATATGGTGGGTGCGCTCTCCACTGTTGCATGGAACAGCTGGGATTTTTTTCCATCAATGGTGAAGGATGCAATGTGGTGGATTTTGTTATATCCTCCACTACCTCCTGGTTTGGGGAAATAATTGTGATTGCCTTCCCAGTGCTAAGGGTCAGCATCAGCTGGAATCTTTGCATCTCAAATTGTTTGATTTCTCCATAAGCTTCCAAGCCTTCTTGGAGATGTCTTTTGACTACTGTGCGCGCCAGTGTGGTCAGAAGATAATCAAAAATTATAAAAATATCTTTGGATTCTGTCCAATGGGTGCATTTGGTCAGTACCAAATGCTGTCCATCGGGAAGGTCGAGTACCACTCTGACCTTTGCTGCTTCATTTGCTTCTTCTGCAGTTTTAAACCCAAGGTCTACCCAACCTTTTCAGATAGCATGGGTTGTTAAGTACACCGCATGTGGGAAAAATTTATGTTGAGCTTTGCTGAACTTTTCCCACATTGTCAGTGTTTCTACACCCAGGAAAACTCATATCCTGTGTTCCACCAATGACAGTGGTTATGATTGGGATACTTCCATTTAACTGCACTATTTTACCAAAACATTTGTAAACCCATGTGGGGCACCACCTCAGTTTTTTTTGTTTTTACTGATATTTTTGTTTGTACCTGTGCGCTTGGTACCTTTGAGTGGTGCAGGTCCAGGTCTGATGCCCTTTACCACGTTTGCCCAACTCTTTGCTTTATTACTCATACTCATCTCACCTGGTATTGATTATCAAATTATGCTGTTTGAATCAAATCATATTACTAAAAGT
This sequence comes from Massospora cicadina, assembly GCA_022478985.1. Lineage (NCBI taxonomy): Eukaryota > Fungi > Entomophthoromycota > Entomophthoromycetes > Entomophthorales > Entomophthoraceae > Massospora > Massospora cicadina. The sequence goes on along the minus strand of JAKSZP010008732.1, from coordinate 2,551 downwards.
GATAGTAATCTGAAAGAAAAGCTATTTACTACTTTACTTAATCAACTTATAAATTTAATGCTGACTTTTGTTTAGTTTTGGGTGAGCAATTCAGTAAATTCTTTGGTAATATTTTCCAATTCTCACCCATTTGCCCAAATAGATTGACCCCATCCAACTTGATAGTTTCATATTTGATAAGATTTGCCAATTATCACCCGCTCACCTAAATAAATTGAACTTATCAGACTTGAAGGTTTCAGATGTCAGTCAGTATATCAGTATGTCAGTGAAAGTGTTTTATATTATGTGAAAGTTTAAAGTGTAATTTTTAATAAAAACATTAATTTTAAGATACTTACTTATTTTTTGTCATTAGAGGGAAAAATAATCTACAAAATGCCATATTAAATATTAATTTTGAGATTGGTGTATCCCCCCTTTAGGTTGGGACCACCTAGTGCAAAAAAATTAAATATTAATTTTGATATCATATTAAGGGAGATATTGCCTACCAATAAAAAATACCTTTGAGTTCTAATATATATACTAGGTAACCTGTGCAAATACTTTGCACCATTAATGGTCAGTTACATAATATAGTAAAGTGGAAATAAGTAAATGTAAAATTTATCAATCCAAAATATCTTATTATAAAAAATAGTAACAAAACTAGTCAAACTGTAAATGTTATTAATATTATATACAGTATTATATATTCATTTGTCTTTTTTTAAAATTAATTTCACAAAATTTCTTTAAAAACAAGGTTGGAGGTTATGACATGATCATTGTTCACTTTTTGCCTATATGAATCTTCAACACAAACAAAGATATCTTTAAACATACAGACTTGTGAAAAAGCCACATATAACTGTCCATAAGAAAAAAAAACAGGTTTTGGTAAATACAATCCTGCCCTTTGACACATCAGACCTTGTGCTTTGTTAATGATCAAAGTGAAAGCAACTTTTATGGGGAATTGTTTTCTTATCATTTAGAAAGGCACAGTAGGATCAGAAGATGTAAGGTTAATTGGGGGTATGAGCACAGCTATAATGGAGTGAATAATTTTAGCAGTGATGATGTACTCGCCTAAGTGAGTTACCACTAACCTTGTACCATTAATTAATCCATGTTTAGTGTTAAGATTTTAATTGACATTATGATTGTATTTTTCTTTAAAATTAATTTATGAGGTGGCAAACTGGATGAAACAAAGAGTTTAAGAATTCTATGGGGTACAATTGAGCATTGTTTGTTCCTTCATGTTGAACACAATCAGAACTGAAGTAAACCTTTACCTCTCCAAGTAACAAATTAGAAATAATTTATTTATTAATTTTTGTACAATCATCATTTTTGGGATATAAAATTGCCATTAAATAAAATTGTGAAATTTTTTGTTTATTGATTTCTGTGGCATTGAATGTGGTGATAATAATACTATCATTTAAATTAATTAAAGCAAGTGTGTATGTGTGTGCATATGTGTACATGTGTGCAATGCCCAGCCAAAACTACAGCATATAGAGCTTTGAAAATTTGGATAAAGGTGGACGGTAGGGGTTATGTGCACCTTGAAGCTGGATTTTTAATTTTCATAATAAAATAGCTAAGTTTTATATGAAAAAGAAATAACTTTATATGTTTTTATTGGAAATCATTATAATGTTATGGCTGAGTAATTTGATGTTTGGTTTATTTGATAGTCTAAAATGGTTTTGCCAAGCGGTTGGTGGTTTTGGGTTGATTAATAAGCTTGATAGTTTTAGCAAGCAGTTAGTGATTAGTTGATTTGATAAGTTAATTAGTTTTGACTGGGTTGTTGGTGATTTTGATTGATTTGATGGGCTTAATGGTTTAAAATAAAGTGGTTGATGTTATAGTTAATTCAATAAGTTTAATTGGTTTTGGCTGAGTGGTTGATAATTTTATATTTAATCAATATGATTTAATTTAATGTTATCAATAGCCATCTATCAATATAAAAAAAATCAATTAGGATCATCTGGTAAACTTTAAACCCACAAACAAATCTGTGCTAAACTGGGTATCAACAAGAATTAGCTTTAAACTACCCTTTAAAAGTATCCTTCTATCTAATTATTTATATAGGATATATTATCTCATGAAAAATAAATCAAAGATCACTTAACTTTTTACAAGTTCTAAAAAAAGTGTGGGGATAGTAATATACTATCTTTTAATAAAATCATATAAATTTTAATATCAGTTCTATATAAAATCTAAAAAACTTATATTTTTTATTGTAATTATATAGCAATTTGGCTGAGCATTTTCATATCAATTTCATTTCTTTAGTTTTATAGGTTTTGATAAATGGTTGGTGGCCTTTTTCTGTTTTGTAAATTCAACAATTAGTTTTTGCTGAGTAGTAGTTCATTTTTTGGCTGATTCAATGGGCTCAATAGTTTCAGGTAAGTGATTGATGGTTTAGTTAATTTGGCAGGCTTAATTGATTTTGGCTAAGTGGTTGGAGGTTAGAATATTTAATAGGTTTAATGGTTTCTGAACTTTTTGATGGCTATATACTAATACAAAAACTAAA
>JAKSZP010008731.1:0-26265 GCA_022478985.1 Massospora cicadina | reverse complement strand
GCAACAAAATGACAACCATTTTTTGTTGGAATGCCTTAAGCAAATACTATTGGAGATGATGGGGCACTTGTTCAAGTGCACAACCTAATGCCAATGCCCACAGTCAGATAGATCAGCTAGTGCTCAGTTTACCAGGAGCTGCCCTGGGTCATGAAAGAGTTGTTAAACAGGAGAGGCCTCACGACTGTCTGGATTAGGGACGTGACTACATTAGGAGGGAACACTGAACAGTTTATGCAAGTAATGACCAGATGGTTGTCAGGAATCGACTCCACTGTAGGTTGCATCAGGGACCACAGTACCCTGTTGGAGCGGCGAGTCAGAAACCAAACTGCCTCCGTTGCAATTGATCTCAGCCAGCTAATAAGTGAATAGATTAACCACCATGCTTCTGAAAACCTTGATGCTTCATGCCTTAGTTCTGTCAAATATGGGCAGCTGTTAGATTAGTTAGCTCACCTAGAGGACTTTACAATGCCAATTGAGGACAGATGGTGACACTTCCATTTGTTTAATCAGTGGAATATGCCAATTCCGAGTTAGTTTAAAGAACTGCGACAGTCAAATGAGGAACTACTTCAGAATTGAGCCGTGTTAGTAAGTCAACTTGATGATACCTCCCATCAAGCTCATGACAACGGATTTCAGATTTCCAAATTTCAAGGAACTTTTGAAAATGTGGTTGAGCGTCTTCAAAATTTTAAAAAGAAACTGGCTGCTGAGAAAGAATTATGCCAGGATTTACTAAAAGAGGCTGATGAGCTTAGACAGGATGCCAAGGAAGAATGCTGCCAGTGTAGTTCAGTTAAAGAGTAACAGATTGTGGAGGAACTGTTCACTGATTGTGGGAGTGAAGTGAGTCAGATTGTGGATAGTCTCAACTCTGGGACAATTATGGGTCCACTAGCAAGCTATCCCTAGTCATTGCTGTAATTACGCCTGAAGAGGCCACCACCTCTTGCAGGACCACAGCGGAACTGAGTTCTGCCTCATGAACTACCTATCTCCTTAATGCGAGAAATTACATTGGCCAGGTCTGAGATCACTCAATTTACTCCCAGAAACTGCAGCCTGGAATGAGAAGAGAGTTAGCGCATCAAAAAATTTCCCCCATTTAATTGGGAAGGCAATATGCATTGGTTCTTCAAGTGGTTCAAGTTTGCCATCAAAGGGGTTTTGAACCACCAGAAGGAAAATCTGCTAATCTCTACCTTAGATGCCAAGAGCGCTGACTAGGTCACCTGTTACCTGGAGGACAGCTCCATGACTTACAAGGAGGTCAAAGATACTGTGCTACACTTGTTCAGCGGGGTAGAAAAAATGGTGCAACAAAAAGCAGACTTCTTGACTCTTTGGTTTCAACAGAATAAAACTCTTTCAGCATTTGCTGTCTGCTTCACCTTGAAAGAGCATGTGTTGGCAGGTATGGGAACACAATTGGAGGTGAGTGTCTGTATTCTATTAATGCCATCATGAAACTACACAGAAAACTCTACAATGCAATGGCTTCAGTTTTACAAGGGGATCTCCCCATACTTCATATTGTCAACTATCTGTGGCAATTGGCCGCAATGTTTAGTCCACCCAATGTGGGCTGGAAACCATCAATGACTGTTGCTGGAGCTTCATCGGTGGGTGGCCAGCAGTGACCAACTTATAATCTGGCAGCTTATCCCCAGCCAAACTATAAATCTAATAACCAACCAGCAACTGACTTATGATCCTTCAGCCCATCCATGGCCATTCTTTAATTCTTTACCCCACCCCTGTCCAGCTTATAACCTTTATGCTGGGTTTAACGATGTTCAGAAATGGGAACCTTTTAAAATACCTTGTTTCAATTGCAGCAAGCAAGGGCACTACGCGGCGAGCTACCCTGCCAATCTGATCATTCATGTGGTTCTGGCAATTTTGGATGATCAGAAAGAAAAAGTAGTAGAGATGGGACCCTCTACTTCCACTTAGTCAAATTTATTTGTCCTGCATGATTATAATGAGTCGCTCTATGTCAGTTCCCATAACCCCAATGACATTTTCTCTCCTGAAAAACCACTGATGACGTAAACATGTTAACTCACTCCTAATCCAAGGAGGGCGTCATAGAAGAGGTCTGTCAAGAGATTCAAAAACCTTACAATTGTCAAATTGTGGAGCATAATTTGGCAGATGAACCCCAACCCTCCTCAGATATGGCCTCATTGGAGGGCGTGAATTTCATTATCTCTGTGGAGTGTATAATGAAGGAGCGCCACCAGGTAGGGTCCAGTATTATGAACTTTTTAATAAGGAGAATAATTAGGACATTTATGTATTAAACTGTCATGTTTCTTCTTATTTAGAGTGTATTTAGTGTGATATTTTTGTGGAAAAAGAACGAAAATATGTGCAATCATCAAAACTGGTGCCCCTGTCAACATAGCATTGACAAAGTTGGTGGCTAAGCTGCCATGGAAACCTAACATGAAGCAATAGGTGGTATATGGGACCATGGAGGAAGAAAGTACCATATCTGAGGGAGCATAATGTGCGCTGCTCTTCAGTTTGGGTCAATTGCTATCTACTCTCCAACGATTGTATTGCTGACTACAATTATGACATTTTAATTGGTGCTGCTTTCACGAGCTATTTTTGTGCCATGATTGACATGGCGGAGGAAACCTTTGAGATCTAGGTCAGCGGATCCCTGTCTACTTCATGTCACTGGGGTATCACAGGATTCCGCCCAAGATGGGCAAATTAACCTTGCATACTGTGATGGAATAGTTCCTTTCCACTACTGTTGTGATGGAGGCAGATAAAGTTTAATGCAGCCTTTCCAGTATGGTTGCCTGAACACCCAGATGGCAAGCCCAATTGCCAGAGTCGCTGCTACCTGAACAGCGTTAAATCGTGTAGTAAAAATTCATAAGTGAACGCCAAAAGGTCATAATAGTGAGAAATAACCCTGCAACGAACCAATCTGTCGTGGCCCAGGGCCCGTGGGTTAAGGTGCAGGGAAAAGTGAGATTGGAATTGGAGGTTTAAATTTTTTGTAAGAATAAAATAAGATTTTAGATATGGATTTTGCTGAATTTTAATATTTTAAAAAATTAATCATCAATTTTCTCAGTGTGTTATGGCTTCTTAAATAGACGATTGATTTGGGGAATAGCTTAGAAAAGCTCAGTATCAGCCTTAAGATTCTCCTAACCTGACAAACTTTGAGTGAGGGGGGGAACAAATTTAAACCAACTTTGAAATTGTCAACAGTGGACTGAGTCGCTGTCAGTTCATCCACGGACACCCAAATTGCTGACTTTCTTCAGTTTTGATGACCAGAGTGATGGCATCTTGCACAATGGGCATTGGGAACCCCCCAAGGACACATTACATAAGGGCGGTCCCATGAGATTGGGAACAGGGTTGGGATTCCCAACCCACCTGAACCTGGTCACTCCAGCATCCGTTGGACCAAACTAGAATTATTGGATGGAGGTTGCAATACTGCCAGGAAGGATTTCAAAGTCACATAAGCATTTCCCAATGGCCCAATGCCATTGGTGAGTTTTTCCAAAGATCCGACATTAGATGCTTTATTCATCAAAGGTACACACCTGTTGGGCCTTATTTCTGATGATTTAGGACTCTTGGATATTGATGACAAAGGCTCATTGCCTCAACTTTATTTGGACCTTTCACCCAAGAGAATGCTAACTCCCCAAAAATTCGTCACAAATTCCCTTAAATTGTTGAATTAATTCATCTAAAGTTGGTACTGGAATAGGTGGCGGGATCCTCAAAGGAAGAGCTGTTACCAAACGATAATCCACCACGTGGGTGAGGTCACCCTGTGAAATGAGAGGGATAACTGCCTTTAGACCCTTTTTTGATGGTAAAGAATACACTTCCAATCTAAATGGAGGGGGCGCTCCCCAACACTCACAACTACTGTTGTATGAAGCGGTGGACTGGGGTTCTTCTAATAAAATACATGAGTAGCAAAGGGTTACTGCTACAATCAGCAAGTGCTTTAATGATACCTTTTTTGGACACCAACCTATAATAGGAACAGAGCCTGAAGTGGAGATACCAGAAGGTTTGCAGGGGGAGGTCCTCAGCCCTTATTAATAATCACACTTTGAACCTCATGTGGCTCCAGGAATACTAGTATCTGGGTCATGGGAAATCAAAGTGCTTTTTGACAACCTGCAGAAGGAGCCTCTTATGGTCCAGAGGCATCAGGTGGTGGATTATCTACACCAGACCCCCATTGATGAGGTCCTTCACTTTAATGAATTGGCTCATTATAAAAACTTGGCCTGACTACCTGAATTTTAACCAGTGTAATGGCAGTAAAGTTTTCGTGAAGCTTTGACAGGACTACTGGAGAATAACAAGATTGGGAAAAGGCGTTTTCTGAAAAATATTGGGAGATTTTTCATTCCACAACCAAGATTTGGGGTGCGCTTGTGCATTGTCCATCAAGTAAACACAGGGGACCACCCTCCTATTTGGTCTCAGTCAATCCTCTGCTTGAGAGCTTCAGAAGAGGTAATTTCTGATGAAATAGGGAAGCTGTTGGAGCAAAGTATGCTTGAGCCATCAAAAAGTCTTGGTCTTCACCTTTTTTAATTGTTAAAAATAAGGGTGGCACGATTTTGGTAGTGATCAACTATCAGAAACTTAACAGCTTCATTAAAAAATGAATTGTATCTGCTACCCAGAATTGATGACGCTTTGTAACATCTGGGTGGTGCTCACTACTTTTCAGCTATGGACCTGATTTCAAGGTACTGGCAGATCAAGTTGCCTGTGGTGGAATAAGAAAAGTGTGCTATGATCATCTTTAAAGGGCTATCCTATCCCACTCATATACTGCAAGGCTATGTAACTCCCCAGCTACGTTTCAAAGGGCCATGGACACTATCATGGGCGATCTCAAGATGACATGCATCTTTGTCTACCTTGATGACATTAATATTTTTTCATGGACGTTTTCAAAGCATCTAGATTATCTGGAAGAAAGGGTGGTTAGCCTGGTAGGTAAAACTGCTTTCACCCTAATGCAGGTTTTGAGTTCAAAACCTGTACTGGCTAGAAAAATTCTTGGTGTGGTATATTTTCTTAAGGTTGGCCTGCCTCAGCTAATTAGATTATATGGAAGAAGTATTTCGCCATCTTGTGGAGGCTAACGTTAAAATAAAGCCTCAAAAATGTCATTTTTATAAAGAGCAACTGGAATATTTCAGGGTTGTGGTAGTCACCAGAGGTTTTTGACTGCAACTGCTAAGGTAAAAGCCATCAAGAAGATGGCCTAACCCCTTATCATATGGGATATCCAAGTCGTTTTGGGCATGGTTGGGTACTGCCACCAAAATTTTTAGTCCTAATTTTAGCTGTATCAGGGCCCCACTCTTTGAGCTTTTAAAGAAGGAAGTCAATTTCAAGTGAATGGAATGATGTCAGAGTGCTTTTGATGCTTTTTAAATGGTGCTGATCAGTGCTCTGGTGCTGTAATATCTGAATTTTGAAAAAGTTTTTATCATTCAGACTAATGCTTTCCTATCTTCTGTGGGAGAAGTCTTGTCACAGTAGGATGACAAAGAGGTGGATCATCCTGTCCCTTATTGCAGAAGAAGTTTTAATTGCCACAATTGGAATTATACATGACTGAATGGGAGTGCCTAGAAGTAATCTATGCATACAAACAGTTTCAGGTATATCTTCTTAGAGTAAAGCTCAAAGTTGTGATCATTCACGCTTAATTATGCTAATCACAAAACTTAAGAGCCAAAGGGCAACCTCACATGGTGGGCGCTCAAGCTTCAAGTGTATATTTTTGAGATAATTCACCAGCTAAGTGCGAAGCACCAGAACTCTGAATATCTATCACACTTACCAATTGTCACTATCCCAGAAGACTTGCTGATATAATGTATGAGAATATAATTAGCAGCCAATATGCTGATGTCACCTTAAATCATTCATGCGCTGGTTGGGATTAAGACAGACACCTTCTTGAGGGATAGTGAGCTATTAAAGAAGTTTGGTAAGGTCATAGTGAGTTTTCTAAAGTCCTCTGCCAGAATGGGTATTACCTTGGATGCACATAAGGTAGCAGGGCATGGAAGACTACAAAAAGCATTAGATTTTCCTGAAGGGCAATATTACTGGGAAAGTATGCACTTTAACATGCTTATAACGATCACTTGTTGTCATGAATGGCAATTTGAGAAGCCCATCAGAAGAAAACCACTTATTATTTAATTAATCCCCATTTCAATTGACAAAAAGTATCCATTGACATTGTGGGTCCCTTGCTGATGGGTGCAAATCGTTCCAAGTATATCTTGTTAGCAAAAGATCACCTGACATGGTGGGTAGAAGCGCTAGCAATCAGCGATTTGGGGGCCATAGCCGCTGTCAAGTCCAAAAATAAAGTGTGTCATTCAATGGTATGGCTGCCCACAGTTTATACTCACAGACAATGGAACCAATTTCACCTCACATGTACCTACTAAGCTGAATGAATTGATGGTGATCTGCGGGGTGCTAACTACTCCATACCATCCAGAATCTAATGAGACCATTGAATGGGTCAATGGAACTTTAGTAAGTATCCTTAAAAAAGCTTGTATGGGATGACCATCTGACTGGAGCACCCTTCTCTCCACTACAGTTTTTGTGCGTAGCTGTTGGAATCCTGTAAGATAGTGCTTGAAGGTGCCAATTTTCATCATGATTTCATCATTGAGTCTAATTATGTATTTATCCAAATGATTTGGCACACTCACAATATACAAACTAGACAATAAACTATAGTATTATCCCAAGTAGGAGCTTGGGTGAGATTAAATGATACTTTATTAAAACGCCTTACCCTTGTATCTAGAGTCGTCCAAAACTGATAGTGAGTTAGGTATTATAAGTATAACATGAGTACCAAGGCTTAGACATTTGGACAATATGACCAATCAAAGCTTAATAAAATCTCTTCACATCATCTGGTCTTGACACTATATGATTGGTCTACCGCAGGTAGAATAAAACCATGGGGCAAAGATTAATATATCACACCCAATCATTTTTACTATAATTAAGCTCCTTGTGGCCAATCTCCACCAGCTTCTGCTCTTGATTGGTGGGTAAAATTTATTCAGCCTTTCAAGGCCCCCCAAGCCTATAAAAGGGGTGCTTTTTTCATAAAAAACACTGAATTGTTGCTAATGCTCGAACAATCCTCCAACTCAGGTGTGGTATTCAGCTGAGTAAGAGCAACAAGGGCAGCTCAATCTGTCTATTTGACTGAGTGCGAGGAGTAATTGATTACTTTGAGTCAAAGAATTCCATTGAGAGAGAGGCAGGTTTATATTACTAAAATTTGGACTATCATCTCCTAAAGCAATCTTATCTCAAAGCCAGGATGGCAATTGTCCAACATCACTCCCCTCAAGGATGTTTGGGGAGAATAGGGCCGTAGGAAGCGGCCATGTACCCAATTTACGAAAATACCTGTAGTCAAGAAATTTATAGATACTCATCACCTCTCTTGTAGGTGATGGTGAAAAGACCTTTCCAAATTGATCCAAGTTTTCCTCTTCTAGAATTGATGCAGTTATGGTAGTAAAGGACCATGCAAGAAAGATGGAATGAAGGTAGTGGAGCCCAGAGCTCATTGGCAGCTTGTCCTTCTTTAGTAGCAGTTTTAGCTAAGTTCTTTAAACCTCAGATTGAAGCCAAATAATATACTGAGCCAATCTTCTCATGGCTTTTTCAGGTTCCTTAACCCTAGAGGAGAAGACAATCATAGCTAAAAGGGATGGTATCTTTGGTTCTCTCCCATACAAAACATGGGATGAGGACATTTTCAGGATCTTCTGATAACTAATCTTATAGGCCATAAGAGCACTAGGTAGATTTTAATCCCAGTGCAGTGGATCAGAAGAGGACATTTTGCGCAGGATTTATACCAAAGTTCCATCTGCTCTCTCCACAGTCCCATAGATACGGGATTATATGGGGCTGAGAAGAGTTGTTGGGCGCCCATGGAGATAGAAAATATTTTGACCACTCTGAAAGTGAAGTTCTTTTCATTGTCACAGAGTAGTACCTTGGGGCAGCCATGATGAATGAAAATGTTCTGGTGCAGAAAGGACGCAGTGGCTTTGGCCTCTTGAGCTGATAGCGCCACGACTTCAATCCAATTTTTGAAATGGGAAATTCCTACAATGATATATCTGTTACCACCAGTAGTCTGCGGGAGGTTTTACCACGTCTAGGCTGATGGTGTTGAATGGTTGTTGATGGGTAGTCAGTTGATATTGGTATCTGGTCTTGAAACTGGATTACTTCTTACATTTGAGGCAGGAATCCAAAACTTTAACAATATTCCTATGATTCCTTCCTAATGGTACCATTCCTTAATACACTAAGGGGTTTTCTTCACTCCCCCATAACCTGGGGTAAAGTGAGCCTTCAAAATAGAATGCACACATTCTGAGGTCTGGAGATAGGGCAACCACTTTTCTTCACCTGCTTTTAAACTTCCTGCTCTCTAGTTTGGTGTTGTAGGAGTTCCAGGTTAACACTTTTTGCACAGGCTCATCCTCATCTTCCCAGTCATTGGGAGTCATTAAGAGGCCATATAACTTATCCATCTCAATGTTATACAAATGAAGGACTGGCAACTGAGTTAGCCCATCAACATTCATTTGACAGGTTCCAGCACAGTGTTCAATATTCATGTCATAATGCTGGAGTTTTAGAGCCCAGCGAGCTAACCAGACAGTAGGATCCTTCATATTCTGTAACAATTTCATGGAAGCATGGTATGTAACCATAGTGAAGGTAGTGCTTAGCAGCTAGCAGAAAAGCAAGGCATTCCTTCTCCGTGATGCTGTAGTTGTGCTCCGCCTTGGACAGCATTTTGATAAAGAAATACAGGATGATTTACCCCGTTTTGATCCAGTTGAGACAAGATAGCCCAAATGGCATAGTCTGAGACATCATTAACAAGATGAAAGATTTACCGTAATCTGGGTGCCGCAGAATAGGCCGTTATTGTAGCAATTGCTTCATAGTTTCAAAAGCAGCTTTTTGTTCAGCACCCCAATGTAATGGAGTGTTCTTTATCAATAGGTGGACAAGGGGCTCGCTGAGCTGGGCGAACTTTGAAATAACTGAAAATAATACTCTATAATGACCATAAATACCCGAATATCCCACAAGTTTTTAGGTGGAGGCATCTTTGGTATGCCCTTGAACTTATCCTGTAGGGGTTGGATTCCTTTCTGAGAGATAGCGTATCTAAGAAAATCTATTTTTCTCTGAAAAAAATGCACTTTGAGGGTTTTAACTTGATGTTTGTTTCATGTAGACACTGGAACACTTTCTTTAGGCGCTTAAGATGTTCGTTAAAGGTCTATGAAAACAACATGATGTCATCAAGATAAACGATGATGCAACTTAACTTCAATTCCTGCAAGCTATGGTCCATGGCTCGCTTGGAAAGTTGCGGGAACATTGCACAATCTTTGAGGTGTTGGTTGGGTTGGAAGAGACCCTCCCTGAAAGTAAGAGCGCAATTCTCCTAATCTTGGGGAGAAAAATCCATTTGCCAATAGCTGCTATCCAAGTCCATGTTGGAAAAGAAGTTAGAACCAGAAAGTTGGTCCAGGACGTCGTCAATGCAGGAGATTGGATAGCTATACTTTTTCGTGTGAGGATATTTAGTTTGTGGTAGTCAATGACTATCTGATGACCTTCGTTTTTATTTTTGATAATCAAGAGGGGAAAGACAAATGGCTTTGCAAGAGTACCAGTAGCCCAGCGTCTAGTAGCTGCTTGAGCTCAGTCCTCATTTGCTGTCTTTTTACCTTTGATTCATGATAAAGTTTGGACTGAATGGGTTGGGCTTACCCACATTGATGGAGTGGCTCCATTCCTTCATATGTCCATAGTCAGTATCTGACTCGGAGAATACGTCACTATAGCCCTCTAATAAGGTATGTACTTTTTTAAGCTCTTCTGGGGTCAGCTCATCTGAGATCTGAATATTTGGTAAGATACATACTAGGTTATCTGTGGGCAAGCCCATATCCATAGTAGAGCCAAGGAAGTGAATGCGTCTAATGTCATCCATGAGGATTAACAAGCCTCTGCCAATTTTCTGATGTTTTCTTACAACGATTTTCTTGTGGGTGAGGTTCTCCAACAGAATAGTAACAGGTCTATGGTAAGATGGGTCTAGTATACCAGGCAATTCCTCAGCTCCAAGGGGTTAACGCCCTCAAGACTTATGATATGTAGCAAGCAGCGGTGAGGAATTTGTTATGTGATCTTTGTGTCAAACACTCGTTGTTCACCAGGCTTAATCACTACTTTATCTGTTGCGTAAAAAGCAATAACTTCCAAGAATATACTAATTTGGCAATCTTCTTTGTATTGTTACCCAGAGATGGCATAATGAAAGGGTAAAGCGGAAAATGGGTACTCAACCAGGCAAGAATATTCATTATTGCTGAGATCTTTAACGGTTAAGACTAAAGGAACTTCATAATTGAGTATTAAGAAGTATTCTTGATTCATGTTGATAATTCCTTCATTTTTTATCATAAACTGAGTACCAATGAATATTACATAGGTGTTGTTGTCCAAGGCCACTGTGGGGGCCAATAAGATAAGCTTTTCTAATTCGAATTTGAAGGGAAGAGTAAGCCCCAATGGCACGAGTGTTGCTTGGCCTGCGGTTCCAAAAACTTGAGTATACTCCAAGTCATGGTGCCAGCATAATCTTTTTGATAGGTTTAAAGGAGATGACATTTACCGGAGAGCCAGTATCCAAAAATGGCCATGGCATAGACTTTTTGGATATCAACTTCCACCTTGTTCAGGGTTTCACCAAAGTTAGGGGACAGAGAAAGGACCTCCTTAAGCCGGAAGGTGGAGGTTGTTTTATGAGCTGTCTCAGGTTATTTCTCCAAGATGGATTTAGCGTTATGGACCTTCTGAAGAGGTTGAATAAAGCCAGACAAGAACTGACCAGCATCGCTGATATTGTAAATAGCCTCAAGACACCCTAAACTTGACTAAGGTACATTTACTCAGGTATGATGGCATTGTCTACTCCTTCAGAATTCAACTGTGCAGTAACTTCAACTTCAATGGATAATTCTAAGATGCAGTAATTAATATTATCAAAACAACTTCAGATAAGTCACCAGGGGTATTCTTACCAGATGGTAATAGCGCAAAAGATATAGAGTAGTCAGAAACAAGGGATTTATCAGCAATAGGATGCCTGTCCCTATGCTGACATCTCGCTTCCCTGCTCCTTAAGGTTGACTTTCTGCTCAGCACACAGTTTCATAGTGCCCAACCTTGTTAAAGTAGGCACAACAAAGACGTTTAGACTGCTTGCTTTTTGGTTTTGGATCCTCAGGAACCATAATTCTAAGGGTATCCTTTTGGTATTTAATGGCCAAGACTTATAACTTGGGCTTTTGGTCCCCAATGTCCAGAACGCGAAGTCTAGAAACAACTTCATAAGAAGCCTCAAGATTGTGAAAGTCAGCAACATCTAGCTAAGCCGCTTTGATATCTTGCACTTTTTGGAAGTTGCGTTTCACTGGAGTGATGTGCATCACCAGAGGGGGTGAGACGCCGACCATGTTATGATGACTGCAACAGCGTCATCCAAGGTCAACATCTTAGAGATTAACAGCATCAGTGCTTCAATATAGAACTGTTTAATGAAGGCAGCATATGTCTCTCCTTTTCTTGTGCTGATGCGCATGAAAGATTGCTTTTTCATGCATAAGCTTTGTTTTAAGCTAAACTCGTCAATTTGCGCCTCCTTAAACTCAGCTCAAGTGCTAAGGGCATCCATATGTGGCATTATAACTTCTTGAGCCATGCGGCTCAAACAAGAAAGGATATGATTTGACCTTCTGGTGGTTAGTCACCCCTTCCATGTCTGCTTCATAGACGTATAAGGACGAAGCAATGTTACCCTATCCAGGGATGAAACTGTTGTTAAAAGTTGGTTTGGTAAAACATTGTCACCCCCAGTGAGGGAATGGATCGCAGGAGCATCCTATCCTGCAATCTCTGAGAAAAGATTTAATTGAGAAAAGGAACGGGAGAGCCAACTGATATGGTATTGGATAGCTTCAAGCCTGATTTTCATGGTGGCGACGGGCTTTTGGGAGACGCATCCACATAGAGCCAGTTAGGCTTCTATCACTAGCTTGTGAGTTCCAAGTTCTTCAACCTGACTCTCCAGTGACTATAATTTAAAACGGAGTCATGACACAAGAGAGCTTAGGGTTTTTTTGGTTAACTTCCACCACTACCACACACACTTTTTAATATCCTCTTTCATCTTATTACACCCCTCATTTTCAGGTGAGCGGGGGCCTTGGTGACGTATGTCACACTTAAAATGTCCATAGCTACGCTCAACCTGCGTCAACCAACTATACATATAAAAAAACAGAGCGAGCCCTTCAAGAGAGACCTTGACCCCCTGAGCTTCCTTCTCACATTCGTTAACCTATTGGGCTAAATACTTAGTATTCTTAAGAGAAGCTTTAAACAATAGCTACTTTTTCAGTTGAGCAACCTTGAACTCTAGAGCGGGGGTGGCCCTAGAAGGTTCTTGCAACAGACGCCGCCAAAGCTCTTTAAGATGGACAAGTCTTGGGCCAGTTGCTGCTACATTGCAGCTATACGTTATTCATCTGCAGGTTGGGGGTGTACACATGCGCCAAGAGTTCGCTGTGAGCTAGCTCTTCACGCTTTTAAAGTTTCTTAGCAAACTTTCAAGTATAGAGCGGGTGCTAGCAACAGACACATTCAATTCATTCCAGAAGAACTTCATAGTCTCTTCTAAATACTTCATTACACCAGTGTTCATGGTAGTGAGCCGCTCATACAACTGGATGATGAATTTTCAGTTTGCCTCCACACCAGATTGGGCTTTTCCAAGATGTTCAGAGGTCAAATTATATAAGTTGTCATTGGCTAAAATTAAGGCATCATGGTTTGTAAAAGAACGGTGCAACTCCTCATGATGGATACCTAACAGATGAATCATGTGGAACATAACAGGATACAAAAATTTTCAAATGTGGGTAATCAAGTTAAATAAGCTGACTGTAGGTATCTGGAAGAGTTTGAGTCTCATAGAGGTACATCAAATGGTCCTCTACAGATGAACCCCTTTAACGGTAAGCAATGTCTCTTTTTTTTAGAGCTAGAGGTGCCTAACCCATAAAAGGGGAGCCGCCACACATCTTTATTTGCAAATGGGCCAAACAAAGGGATTAATAAAAATAAAAAATCCTAATATGGCACCTCAGCTAACAGCCTGGAAAGCTATATCAGAAGGCGAGGAAGCTTTGGAGAAAGTTTTGTCTGACGGCCACTTTAGCTGGAGGACCATGGCGGACAGCATCAGGGTGGGAGCATCAGCAATATGGGGTATAAGGGATAGTTGTGGGTTTTCTTTGTTTATGAGGCCAGCGGCGTCCATCACCTTAACGTATTGAGCAAGTTGATGCTCAGCGAAAGTCATGAGAGCTGGCACACAAGTGAAAGATTTGATGCACTGGTGGGGTTCACGATAATTGGGGTTAAAAAGAGAAGTTTTTGCCGCATTGATGCAAGAGTAGCTCACACCAAAAGCAATCTCCTTAATCCCATATTTTGCATCTTCCTCAAATTATAGGGAAAATTTGGAGTAGAAATACCCTCAACAATGGGTTCCATTGCCCCATGAAGTTGCTGGCGAAGTAGGGTGTTTGTAGGGGCAGCTGCAGTCTCAACAGCCATTGGGGAGCAATGTCTCCAGGATTCAATATTCCATGATCCAGGTCCCTCATTACTTCAGTGGCCGACCAGGTAAGGCGGCGGGACTCTGGAATATTAGTTTGTTCAAAGTGTTCCACTCCAAAAGAGTGGTCAGGGCTATCCATACGGTCATCTTTTGCACTATCTCCGTTTCTCACCCATCAAGTGATGCTAGTAGCAGGAAAGTTCTCTATTTTGGTTGTACTTGTGGTGTACAGGCTGCCCCTGTAATGAGCACCGCTTTGTTGGAATACTGTAAGCTAGTTCTCTCAAGTGCCAATTTCCAGAAGGGATTTTAACAACTAGTTTTTTATTTGGTCAAAAGATTTGACACACTCACATAATACAAAGCTATAAAATAATCTATAATATTCTCCTAAGTAGGAGTTTGAGTGAGATAAAAAATAATTAAATAAAACGCCTTCCCCTAATATTTAAGGTCATCTAAGGATAATAGTGATTTAAGAGATTATTCAGTATAAGCTGAGTATTGAGGCTTAGACATTTGGACAATATGACCAATCAGCATTCCAAAAATCTTCTCACCTCATCTAGTCTTGTCACTATATGATTGGTCTACCGCAGGTAGAATAAAACCATGGGGCAAAATATTCTATATCACACTCAATCATTTGTAATATAAATAAGCTCCCTGTGGCCAACCTCCACCTGCTTCTGCTCTAGATTGGTGGGTAAAATTCTTCAGCCTTTTAAGACCCCCAAGCCTATAAAAGGGGTGGTTTTTCATAGGAAAAACACTGAATTAGTGTTAGTGCTTGGGTAACCCTTTAACTCTGGTGGGGTATTTTTCTGAGTGAGAGCGAAAAAGGGAAACTCAATCTGTCCTATTCAACTGAGGGCAAGTAGTAAAATGATTACTCTGAGTCAAAGCATTTCACTGAGAGAGAGTCAGGTTTATATTACTAAAATTTGGACTATCATCTCCTAAAGCAATCTTCTCTCAAAGCCAGGATGGCAATTGTCTGACAATAACATCATCTATCACTTGGCCATGGTAAAGATTCTTTTTAGTTACTCTATGGTAGACACCCAGCTCTACCTCTGCTAATTTACCATTGTGTATAGGACACTGGTGGAAAAAACCCCCAACGCTATCAAATGAATCTGACGCTCACGTTTATAAAACATTAGACTGAAGTGTGAACAACCAGCTGGCCAGAAAAATTAAGGAATATGAATTCAATAAATGACCAAGTAGCACGCTGCTGCAATTTATGATAGGAGAGAGTACCTTGTTCTATGTTTTTCATGGATTTGGGCAGTGGAATAAGCTAGATAGCATCTGATCAATTCTTTGAGATAATAGAAAAATGAGCACTGATGCCTACATGATTTAGGAACTGTAAAGTGGTAATATTATCAACTGAGTGCACAATAAGTTCCTAAGTCATATAAACAGTAAGATAATCAACTGAAAGGACTTATACACCATTGGTGGATTGAGGGAAAATCCATTCCTAAATATAGATGTACCTCTGATTTGGTTAACGGAGGATGGGATGTAGCTGACAAAATGTAGGAATACCATATGGTTAAGAGGGGGGAATATCAGGAAACCAACCAGATGGTTTCCTCATGCTATTTTAAAGACTAGGATCCATTTAGTATGATAATGTATTCAAGCAATCATAGAGGGATTTTCCAAATCTGGTAGCCTCAAAAGGTAATTTGATTGCAATTGTTGTAATTCAGTTACTGGTGACTAGAAGCTGAGGATGGTTAAGAATTGGTTATATTATTAAATTTCCAATGGTTGTTGGAAGAGCAAATTCCAAAGATTAATAATTGTAAATGTGACAATATGATTAAAATATTGCCAAGAGTTACACTAAGTAAATATTGAGTGAGATTACCTGTTTGGTTAGTTTGTAGAGGCGACCTCAGTGAAAGAGATAACAGTAGTGACAGAGTTTGGAAAGGGGATCACTTTTAGTTGAAAAGCTGCAATGGGATCTTCAGTAAAAAGTTGATATCTGGTATAGACCCCTTATTTTGGCGGCGTGACACTGATTTTATAATAAAGATTGTGTTTTCTTAAAGCGCTTTGCTTCTACTTTATATATTTTATTATCTTCATTTGAGGAATGGCGATCTTCATATTACCCTTCCATTGTATCAGAGGGCTTACCCTCTGTGCAACAATCTTCCAGATTGTACCTAATCCCTTGAAAAATTAACAAATAGGAAACAAAGCTGCTTATGATGTAATTTTATTATAATGCCACTCATACCTTTTCAAAACTACAATCTTAATAAATTTAGAATTTACCCAATCTTTTATATGAATAAAGCTTTAATTGGCTGACCTGAGATACTCAAACCCTAACTTATCTTAATTGTAATTTAAAAACCCAAGTAACAAATTAGCTGTAATTCATGTAAAAACCTCAAGCTAGGTTTGACTGAGATTTTCAAGCAAATTTTTTTTTACCCCCTGCCATACCAACTGTTTGTATTTGGGAAACAAAATCAATATGTTACTGAAAGTTAAGTTTAAATCCAATGTGGCGAATTTTGGTAAGTTATATTGAGGTGAAATATATGGATCAACCTATAAAGATGTAAAAATGTTATTTTTTTGGGTTGATTTATTGGAGGTCAACCCTAGTAATCTTTCTACTGCACAGGTTCAGTTTCCTCATGCACCTCACGTTGTAAGAATATATATAATCTGATAATAGTATGACAACTATCATCCATAGTCAAGTTAGAATTATCTTCAGGCCCAACGCTTCAGCCGGATTTCCAATAATACTGAATATCACACTCTTAGGGATTTGTTCCTTAAATCCTGTCCACTCGATCTTTGTTAAGATCCTCTGATGACAGTCCCTTCAGCCCAACACACAGTCAGCAGCAATCCCTTAGCCGTGGTTCCCTTCATCTCTAGATCCCTGCTTGGATCTCTACTCTTCTCTGAGAGTCTACCAATTATTGCCTTCTGCAATAATATCCTTGAGATGGAATCTTCACCCTAGATGCTGATAGTCTAACTATTACTGAATCTACAGTCAAACTAATAAGGTTCTTTATTAGTTCTTTTCTGACCATAAACTTGTGTCAATCAGTGAGTATTTTCCAGTGTAATACTTGAGTGTTTTACTACTATACTACCTTACTACTGTACTACTACTTTAGAGTATTTTTCTATTATAGTGAAGTCTAGGGAATTTATAGGTGATTTGGCTGTCTAACCCTCAATTGACACCTCTTTCAATGAAATGGCAGATGTTGCCATTGAATCACCCTTCCTCATCTTGGCAGCGATGGTCTTTCCCATCCTGACTAGGATTCTGATGTTAGACATCCTCGAGACCTCAAAAGAAAGAGTCAGAAATGTATCATTAACGTTTTCCTCTCAATCTAAGTGAATCATCCATAATTGGTTAGCAACCCACATGATTCGTTAGTTGCAGGTGGCATCACTCGCCTTGCAACTCATTAAACATTCCCAATCAGTTGGTGATGAAACCTGACCAATCCCAATTGGTACACCTGATAGTTAATTACTATCAGATGCCCTTATTTTGTCAGCCACTCCACCCAATGAGATATTAGGTATTCATCCGGATCAATCCCCAATGGATACAACCAGATAAATATCCTAAAATCCCCCAAATGTAGTTCCTCCAAAATTTGGGTCAACCAATTTCCATTTCACTTCACCTTAGGGAATTTTTCCCCTAGTGATACCAGGTAATCTAGCAGTCTGGGAATATGGGCAAAAATAACAACAGATCTCAGACTGCACTGACAATATTGAGTTAGAAAACTATGAAACAGATTTTTTTAAAAAATCACTGCTTTAAAAAAGCACTAAAAAGTATAAATTATTTTAAAAAATGATAACTAATCAATAATACCCCTTTTGAAGTCAACACAGTATATTAAACTGCCTTAAAATAGACCTTTATAATATATACTCAGCACTGTATATTCTAATTTGCTTATAGTTTACATTTGGACGCAACCCAATATAAGCTCTAATTTGTGTTTATGAGTAAAATTATTAAGTCAGGTTGAAATATTGACCAAATTTGAAAAACAGTTTTTTGTGCTATTCATAGTTTTCTCAATTATTTTATACTTTTTAGTGCTTTTTTAGCCAGTTCTTTTTTAAAAAAAATAGTGCCCTTTTTCAGTTGCTTCTTTTTTCACAATTGTTTTTGAAGAATCACTATCTTTATATATTTTTTGAACCCTCACTATTTCTATATAAGATTAAAAATCTTTTTGTATATTATATATATTTATTTAACCAAGGTAAGCTGACCAGGGGACAGACATTACCGAATATATGTGAAACTAAGAGAATAACTAAGAAATATAAAAATTGGGCACCCCAGGGTACTCAAGTTACCCCTGTTGCCAGCGGGACTGCCAGGTATGGGGGGTTGGTGCACTACTCCAAGGGGGTTTCCCCTGCTATGGAGCAAGTGTGAAGGAAAGGGTCTGTGTGGAGGAACCAGAGTGGGAACCATGATTCTATGAGCGCTTTTTGTCTTGGTCTCATATATCCATAGAGCCAGGCTTGGAAGTGCTCCTAGTAAGTGGACATGAAATCTGTTAATAATCCCATGAATGGTTGGGACCGTGCCCTTGAACGCATCTAATGCAATTGTGTGTATTGTCCACATTGCAATGGGTATTATTAGGGAGCGGAGTGTAGATGGGATTGGTGACTTAATCTGGAGCGTGAAGATACTCTTTGATATTGAGAATTTCTGTTCGTTTTGAATCTTGAGCAGGCGTGCGACTTCCTGCCATATAGCTTTGGTTGGGGGGCATGTTTCTAGGCGGTAATGTAGGGATACCTCCCCTCCACATACTGCACATGTTTTGTGGATGGAGTTGGAGCGGTCCGCCGTCCTATAGGTCCTTCTCAAACAGCGCCAGGCGTTTGCTCTTATCCTTAGTTGTAGGAGTGGGTGGTGTGTCATTTTCCACATTGCTTTCTGTGTGGTCAAATAATAGGGAATGTCCAGCATATCTAGGTATTCTATCCTAGCTATGCTTGGGGTTGTTGCGAGAATATCCCTTTGGGGGTGGTTTTCTGGGTTTCTTAATTTGAATTGGGGGCTGGGTCGTCCCCTTCCCTGTATAGTACCCATATTCTCTATGGTACATCCCATACAGCGGATAGTTTGGAGGATATGTTTGAAATGAGGGGAGGTTCCATGTGGACCCGTTGCAGTAGGGTGCTTGGCAAGGTATGAAAGTAGTCTGGGTGGACTATGTGGGTTGGTTAATTTGAGCGCCTGTGCAAAGTTAGTCCTTGCTGCTCTGGACCAATGTTGTTGTGGGAGGTCTGGAGCAAGGATTTCCTTTATCCAGGTACCTAGGATGTGATTGGCATGGCTATCAAAATCTATTAGTCCCATGCCTCCGCTTGAGCGTGGGCCAAATAGTGTTTCCATCCGTATAGGAGGGTGAGAGCCAGGCCACAGCCAGCCCTGGATAAGCGCGCGAATTGAGGTTATAAAGGTAGGTGAGAAGGCTAGAGCATGGGCCTGGTACCAAAGTATTGGGAGGATGAGCGAGTTAGCAACTGTAACTAGTCCTTTTAATCCTGGGGTTCTTCCCTTGAGGGAGGCGACGCGTTTGGATACCCGTTGTAACAGGTTACTTTCAATTGTCTCATTAGCATATCCCCCTGATTCTAGCCAGATTCCAAGGTGTTGGACAGGAGTGGTGGTAGGAGGTGTTGCAAAGGGTAATATAATTGGGTTTTTTCTTTGAGTGTTGGTGTGAGGTTCTGATGTTGTGGCCCAATTGTTTGTGTATTTGCCTAAGAGAATGATTTCTGTCTTCCTTTTATTGAGCGATGCATTGCTCACCTTGGAGTATTCCTCTAGAGTGTGTTCCAGCTGTCGGGAATCTTCATTATTTGCTATACCTGCTACTCAGTCATCTGCAAAGGCCAGTATCTTGACTGTTGGTTGTCCTTGTGCGGTTATCCCCATGAGACATGAGTCAGTTACTCGGAGGAGCGGGTCAAAGCTGAGATTGTATAGTAGTGGGCTGAGGGGATCCCCTTGTTTGAGCCCCCTGTGTGGTTTAATCTTGTTTGTTAGGAATCCAGGGCCGCATACAGCCATGGTTGCAGATTCTGTTAGGAGCATCGCCCATTTTATGAATCTTGGTGGGAGTTTGAAGGCATGTAGACATTATTTTAGGTATGGCCAGCTAACACGGTCATACGCCTTTTCCTGATCCAAGAAGACCAGGGCACCAGTTGCTTTGGATTGGCAAATATTTGCAACAGGGTGAATGTTGTTCCATATTGAACGCCCTGGTATAAACCCAAACTGGTTGGGTGATAGGACGTCAGATGCAATTGCACCTAATTTAGCTGCTAGAATTTTTGTTAGAATTTTTGTGTCAGTGTTGGAGAGTGCAATTGGGCGCCAGTTAGCCAGGTCCAACTTGTCACCCTTTTTATACAAGGTTATAACGTAGGATTCATGGCCTCCTGGTAATAGGCGTGTTTCCAACAAACTCTGGTTCATTGACGCCAATAGGAGGGGGGCGATTTGTTAAAAATATTTTTTGTAAAATTCGTAGGGTATCCCATCAAGCCCTGGGCATTTCCTACGTGGTGCACCGCGAATTGTTTCCCAAAGCTCCTCCCGTGTGATATGGGATAGTATATTGTAATTTGGAGGTGTACTTTGTATCTTGGCAGTTTGAATAAATTCTTTAATTTTTTGTGGATCTGTTGGCATATCGCGATATAATTTGGTGTAATAACGGTGTACTTCCGCCTTGACCTCCTCAGGGTCAGTTGCCACAGTGCCATTGGTCTTGCGGACCTGTGTACATGTGGGCTGGTTTCCGCAGGAGTGGAATTGGCGGAAAAAGTATGTTGAACAGGTTTCGCCTTCCTTTATGAACTTACCTTTGTTCAATACTTTGATTCTGTGTTGGTGTTCAAAGATGAGATTGTTAAGTTGGGCTGAAATTTCTGCCCATTTGCATCCCCAATTAGGGCTATAGCAAGATCTCAGAGTATTTATTTCCAGGTGGTCTAGTTCTGCCAAGGTACGCTTGATTGTGGCTGTGTCCGCGGTGTACTTGCGTGATGCAATATGTTGGGTTTTGTTGATAAAATCTTTTTTGAAATTTTCCCATGTTCCGATGGGATCTAAAGTGAATGGGGCTGTGAATTCTGGGTTTGTAGCCTTGTTTTCAACCCAGTCAGATATATCAGGCAATCTTATATTATCTGGGTGAAGCTTTCTCCAAGGCGACACCTGTGTGTGGGATTGTTTGGCACTAACTACACCATAACTAATTGGTGATCAGAAAAATTGATTTTTTTTGTTGTAAATTTAGAGATTCTTGAGTGGTGGGATTGTGGGATGAGGATGTGGTCAATATGACTCAATGATATGAGCAGTCCCTCACGTATGTTGGGTCTTGTCATATGGGGAAGGATTGGTGAATTGGGAGGAAGAGCATCCTGTAAGCCAAGAGATGCCTTCATTGTGCAATATTCAATGTGTCCAGGTGGGTATCCCCTGGGATTAGGCCATCGATCTGTATTGGGGTTATCCCAGAAGTTGAAATCGCCTAACATGATGATATCTGGTGGGAGGGTGAGGGTAGAAATTTTTTCAAATTTTTTTTTCTCTCAGTTGCAGTGCACAGTGCGTAGATACATGCTAACGAAACTATTTCATCTTAGCATGTGATTGTTGCTACCAGGACTTGACTGTGCAAGTGTGATGATGAATTTGTAATTTTAAATTTTTTGTTGTTTTGGACTATCACCCCACAGTGAGATGTCCATACTGATTGTGATGGTGCGACCCTGGTTGACCAGGATTCTTCTTCCCCTTGTAGGCAGTGGGTTTCTTGGATGGCCAAGATGTCTACAAGAGGTTTTCGCAGGAATTCCAGCTTTTTGGCTTCAGACATATGAGCCCTGGCTCCCACAATATTTAATGTCCCTATTGACACTGAGGTGCCCGTGGCACCTCAGGAGCATTTGGGAGGACCCTCTGGTCCTATCCCACTGCAGCTCATTTTGGCCATGCTCCGCATCTGTACTCCAACTCTTTCACTGCCATTGTTGGTTCCCTTGATCTGACCCAATGATTCAAGGGAATTGCAGTTTTTTGAATTTGCATCAACTTTGCCTGCACAGGTCTCATGTTGATTTGATGCGGGTTGTTGATTGTATTTTATATTTTTGAGGTTCAACTTTGTTGCATTGTGCACCATATTTTCACCCAAATTGCGGTTGCATTGTTCCTCAGTATGTGCATGACTGATGACGATTTGTGGCTCAGTCTGGTTACTGTGAAAATTTTCGACCTGGGCATATTGTTCTGATTGGTTGGTTTGGTGAATATCTGAAATATACTCCTGAATTTATCCGTGGTTGATAGCAGATTCCGCGTGTGCTGCCGCTTCAGCTGCTGCTCTTTTGCGGGATTTTTGTGCTGCTTTACGCTGTTTATTTGTAACTGGGTCTACGATGGAGTATAGTCCATCTTCACCCCAGCGGAATGGGTGGTGGCCATCAGTCATTTTGACGAAGTTTTCATTATCTTCATCCATAGCTTCTTCACAAAAATTATTTTCTATTAAGCCCTCTTTTACAGGGCATGCATGTTCCTTGTGGCCCAGTGAGCCACAGTGGTTGCAAATGGGTGGTGCATGTTCCAGTGTAACTTGGAATGCAGCTGACTGGCCCCCATCTGCAAAGTGAAATTCTGCTGTGTGGGGAATTCTGGATAAATCCTCTTCCACTTCTGGGAAGGGGTTGATTACAGTGATAGCTTTGCCCGTGCACAGGTTGGGCATTAAGTGAAATATCTGTAATTCAAGTTGTTGGATTTCTCCATAGGCCACAAGACCTTTGCGGAGCTCCTCCTCGATTACCTTATGAGGAAGGTTGGTGGGGAGCGAGTCAAAGGAGATGAACAAAGTTTTTGCTTTGTTCCATCTGGTGCGCGCGGTGTGCACAATTTTTTTGCCCTCAGGGAGGGCAATTTCCACGCAGATTTTTGCTGCAGCATCGGCTTCATTGGCTGTTTCAAAACCAATATTGATCCAGCTGCGGCCCATGTTGTTGGTGGCTACGTACACCACATGAGGGAAAAGTGAGGGCTGTGCCTCACATGTTTTCTCCCACAGGGTTGGTGACTCATCCCCAAGGAAGAGTCTGATCCCATGTTCCACCTTTGACAAAGGTTGGTTGAATTGAATGTACATGTATTGCACGTGCTTTACAGTAAATACTATAAACCCAGATGGTGTCTGAGTTTGCGATTTCTTTGCAGATTGGGTTCCTGGTCCCCCTCCAGGGCGTTTCTTGTCCTTAGTTGCACCATTAAGTGCACCACTTGCTGCGACGCTCGCCCATGTTGTATTATTTTTGTTATTAAAGTCGCCCATCTTTCCTGTGTGTGATTATCCAAATTTGCTGTTCGAATCAAATTGTAGTAAAAGTGATTGTTATGAGAAAGAAAAGCTGTATAATATATATATTATTTATAAACTAATATGCCAAAAATAGCCGAAACTTGACATAAATAATTATGAACATTGGGAGCTAACTTATGATGCTTTTCCTTTTTTCTTTTATAAAAAGCCTAATGGAGTTACTTGGCATACTTGGGTTTTTTATTACCAGACTATTTAAACTGATTAACTTGAGTCTATATTATAAATAAAATGAAGCTGATTACTCATTACTATTGAACATATCAAAACCTTAATTACCAACTGCTTACCCAATACAGGTGAACTTATCAAATCAATGGTAAACTACCAACCACTTAACCAAAACCAATTAAATCTATCAAATTACTTTAATACCAACAAACCATCTGCCAAAGCCAAAGAACCTTTTGGTCAATCAAAATATAATAGCCACTCAGCTAAAACCAAGTGATTGTAATAAAAAACAAATCAACCAAACCCTCAGCCAAATAAAATTAAGATTTATGAATCAACTAAAATTCATAAACACTCAGCAATATCCCATTTTAAATATCAAGTTAATAAAAAAACCACCAACCACTTTTTAAAAAAATTAAATTTTATAAAATTGACTAAAAATGCACCAACCACTCAGCCAAAAAAATAAGCCTAATGAATCAATCAAATACCACCAAACTGATAAACAAAACATTTTTATCTATAAATCATTATGTGATATATGAGACATCATCTTTTAAACTTTTGAACTAATTCTAACCTAACTTGGCACAAATATTTTTAAATTAGGGGAAACAGCTTAAACAGGTTTCTTAAAGTTATAATAAAAAATGTAAATAGTAGACTTTTTAAAAAATAAATGGATGATTAGTGTTCAAGCTAACATATCCTAAGATGCAAGCACAGAAATTGAACTTGATTGAAAATTACTCAAAACTGCAGAACTTAATGTCCAATTGTCCAAAGCAAAACCAAAGTAAAAGCAAATAAATGACACTTTTTAATAAAATTTGTTAAGTATGTTGGCTCATCATTTTATTTTTAGTTCTAACTATCAAATTTCAATATTAATTTAGCTATCTATATATAGTTAAACCATCATACTGATTAGCTAGAACCATTGAACATACCAAATTGACCAATCACCAACTGCTTGGTGAAACCAAATTAAACTTATCAAAACAAACTTAAAACCACCAACAATTTACTAAAAAAACTATCTTACCAAATCAACCAATAACTAACTGTTCACTAAGGCTATCAATCTTATTAATCAACCTAAAAGTACCGACCACTTGGCAAAACCATTAAGATTGTCAAATTAACAATTATACTGCTCAGCTGTAACAATATACTAATTAACTTTTTTTCATATAAGATTTTATTTATTACATATTCTTTTTTATATTACTATGGAAATAATGGGCATACTAACTTAGAACCCTTTTTGGGCATGTTCACTCGACTTACTGAAGTTTAATTGCAATCAATGAATGTAATATGAATGTGTATATTACAAACAAAGAAACAAAGAAGAATCATTTATTTTTGCTTTCTTTTACTTAAACCAAGAACTTGTTTGTGTTAAAATTTTGCATTTTTCATTTAACACACTTCCTGACATAACCTATTGGTAAATTGTGCAAAGTTACTAAAGTCTGATGATAAAATGTTCTACCATAATCTTTTAAAATCATAGTAAAATAAAAAAGTTTAATAAGTGAAAAATTTATAAGTTTTTAATGGCATCCATATATTGTTATAGCTGAGAAGTTTGATATTTGGTTGATTAATAGCTTAAATAAATTTGCTAAGCAGTTGGTGGTCATTTTAAATATTTATCAAGTTAATCATTTTTGCAAGTATAAGTGATTGGCTGGCTTGATAGTTTAGATGGGTTTTTAGAAGCAGGCGGTTTAAGATTATTTTAATTTTTCCAATTGGTTTTAGGTGAATAGTTAGTAGTTTTTGTTTAAGGTGTGTCAATTTTTAAAAATTAATCTTATTTAAAAATGTAAGATGTGAATTTTAGAAAAGCAAGGGTAAAAATACTCAAAATAGAATTTTGTTCTGTAAATCACTTTATATATAGATATAAGATAGTAGATGAGATTTAGATTTATAAGCTAGTATAAGAATAAAATAATATTAGCAGAATTATAAAAATTTATTATTGGTAATTTTTAATATTACTTAAAGCATTAAAACATGGAGAAAATTTAGCATAATTTAATTTGTTATTTATTTATCACAGTTTAAGATAAGCAATAGATATTGTTGGTTTTTGAATTTAATAGAGCTCGCTGATGCTTTTTTATGCCTAAACTCCAACAATTAAGGGATGAAAACCACTTATGATAAATCTAATCAAATACTAATGATATCAAAAAACAGGGTTTTTATATATAATTTTATTAGTAGTTGTAAGGGAATAGAAAATAACCCTCTCAATAATTGACATATCAGTATTTAAACTGTATCAAGGGTTGTGGGAAATTCTATGATACATTCTGAATAGCTTAGACTGGTCCAAATTAGGAAATATGGGAATTTAGTCTATCAAAGCTCAGAAAACTTGCTTCACTTTGGCTGAACAATGGAAGGGGAATTATTTTTGGCCAAGACGTACCCATGAGGTACCAATTTGATAAATTTCATCCAATCCCCATTTGATAAAATTATTGCACCTTGGGGAACCCCTACCAAGCCTATAAAAGAGGCTTGACTGTGCAAAGGTGCGTGAATGGACCTGGTTGTGGCTGGGGAAAACCATCCATTGGACGCCCTAGGGTCTGCCACATGGTCAGAGTAATTTACTGCTTGCTCTCATTTGAATTTCCCATGAGGTATTTAAAATCATGTTACCCCAAATAAATAGAGCTGAAGGAAGCGGCAATGAACTAAGTTGATGGTGAGTCTGGAGGAGAGGGATTTGATAGAGATAAACATCCCCTCGCTTGTATG
>JAKSZP010008730.1:0-26358 GCA_022478985.1 Massospora cicadina | reverse complement strand
CCACAATCGAATCTTGAGGGGGGAAGAGTTGGGATTTCACCAAATTCTCATATCTCCGAAAAATTTACTTCATCAATTCCCCCAACGTCATTGGAAGGAGCGAGCAATATATTGCAATCTATCAAGGTTAACAATCAATCTGATCCTAATCAATTGATTGAAGATTCGATTGCGCAGAGATTAATTCACTCTGATAGATTATGAGCAGTTAAGAAGCCTATAAATATTCCCTCTTTTTGATAATAAAAGTTAGGTCGAATTTTAACCTGTATTTCCATTTAAATTTAATACATTTTTGGAGAATCCGCCCAGTGTAACTTCGAGATACAACCTGCCCCATTGGAAGTGTAATTCAAAACTTCCAGACAATGCAATGCTTTTTTTGAGAAATCTTCCTAATGCTGGGCCACTCCTCAATGATTCTTACCAGATCTTTCCGTTCTGTCCACGCCAACTACCTCTTGGCCCACTAAACCCTGCTAGTTTTATACTATCTCTTTGTTTTTGCAAAATCATGGACATCTAAACCTTAATTGCTTAACATATCCATGCCAAACTACGCCTGTAAAATCTTCTGACCCCGCTTGACACCTTAGCTGAGTCTTGAAGGGGTTCTTTCAGGTTTCTCCCTCTTATGGGTGAAACATCTTTTTAGCACTAGGTGGTCCCAACCTAATGGGGGGATACACTGATCTTTATTTAATAACGCCTGAGCTCCTAAGAGCTTGAGGCAAAGTTAGGGGCAAGAGAAGGTGTTGAGAAATGGTGGGGAAGTTTTGCCAGAGCCAGGTGTCCGCTTGAACTGACTGATTGGCCCATGACGACATGGTAAATACTCTCAGGGCCACCTCAAAATGAACCTGAAAGTGGATGACCATATGGGGCAGCGTCCACAGTGTGGAATCAAAAGTTGGCGCAAAGATATGAGTTATAAATAGTCCATATCACTACGCCAAATGCCAAGTATCTTAATGATTGGGAGCAATTGGGAAGTGAGAGGTTGAACATGAAGACCTGAACAGGCTGCCCTACCCAGGTTCTGCTCACAGGAGTTTGCGGACCTTGTTCCAGAATTAGGTTATGAGGAGGCAAGTAAAGAAGCGGTGGAGGTGCGTGTCTATCAGCTCTGCACATTGTGGGCAGCTCTTGTGCTAGAAGGTTGGATCCGTTCAATCCCCTGTCCTGTATGAGCAGTGCAGAACTTGCCACAGTGTATTTGACATTTTTGCTGAAAGAACAGGGTGAGTAATGTCCTTCCAAAGCGCCTTTAGATTCCTTTTCACAGTGGGGTAGGTGTCTAAGGAGACGAGGCCACATTGGGGGTCTGTCCAAAGGGTGGAGGTGGGAGATAAATATCCTCACATTGTGGACCAGGGTGTGATGCTGAGGGCTGATCCCAGGGCCCCTCCTTTTATAAGGAAAAGCGTGGTACACATGTACCCCTACCCTCTTAAGCATAAGGAGAGCCTGGTTCCAGTAAAAACTTGATGAGGGTTTAAGGCGGTGGCCTTGGTGGTTTGTTAGCCATTCCACAACAGCTGTTGGTTAGGCCCGTGAAAGCCCTAGTGAGGCCGCTAAACCCTGGCGTAAGGCTGAACCCCACTGTGGCATTGGAGCCATATCCCAGCAAATGAGGGGATTAAGGAACCCCGTCAGTATTGAAGTGGAATGTTACCTAGCATCCAAAAGACCTAGGCCCCCTTCACTGTGGGGATAAGATATTGTTGTCAGAGCTGTAGGTGGGTGATTGGATCCCATAACCAGCAGCGGAGTATCACATGCAACCTTGAGTATAAACTGTCTGGAGGTGTTAAAACATGAGCGAGGAACCATATCTTTGATAGAAGAAAAACATTTGCCATCAGGGCGCGTCCCTGGGGAGTGATATGATGGCGGTTCCAGCTGGCTACATGCGAGTTTATTGCATCCATAAAGAGGTCCTCATTATCCTTGATTGCGACCCCTTGTGGTGTGGTGAAGAAACCTAAGTGCCTAAAGTGTCATGGTTGGATGACATAATAGTAGGCACTGATGCTAGAGATAAGGCTGGGCGACAGGAGGCCCAGAAGATGAAGCTTCAGGCTCTCCCTGACCTAAAGCACACCTTAGATCAACGCTGGGTGCAGGCCAAACATGGTCAGGGTGATATTGATGGGGTGCAAAACGCCTAGCCTCTTATCTTGGCCCAGGCCTTGAAATGAACGATATACATTTTAAATGTAGATGGTTTGATTCGCTTGGTTGGAGAGCAAGGGTTCAAGTCCCGCTCCAGCTATGAAATTTTGACTTCAGGTAAAATAAGGCTTCAATCGATTACTTGAGTGAAGGCACTTTGAGTGTATTTTACCAAAACGGATGGAAGCATCTGTTTATTGAAGCATCAAGGCTTGGGCGCATTTCCGCAGAACCTAAATTTCCCCGGCCCATTTTAAATATGTCTTTGCGACCAACATTCCTTGTTGATCGACTTTCTTAATAAAAATCCCCGTTATTTTATGTTTTTCAATGGTTCCTTGGGCAAACTTGGTGGTAGACCTCTTTGGGGAGGTCTCCAACCATGTGGGCCAATACCTTATCTCGCAATTTACCAAAATTACCAGGGGCACCTGTGGGCCGCCCATGTCCCCTCCAGATCGAGGCACCCAAAGCCCCTGACGTCCAGCCACACTTGATTATGGACGCCCCTCTGGGGTCCACTCAAGCGGTGATGTTCCTTACTTACCTGGTATTTTATGTTTCTCTTTACACACTTGCCTGGAGTACTCTTTGCACTGGCACCGCTCGAGGTGCCTTCCTACCCATTCTTTTGATGGCTAGTTCCCTAGCAATGTTGGTTTGCATCCCACATCACCTTTCTGGGAACGAGAGAGTTACAGACACTCTCTTGACATTAGTCAATCAACCTTTTTATTATATGTGCATAAGAATTATCTCTGTGGGACTTTCTTTATTAGTAAATTGGGTGCGCTGGCCATTTGTCACTGCCATGATGGTGCTCACCACAGTGTTCTCGTTTGGTTTTGTACTTGTAAATCACAGCGTTATTCTTGCAACTACCAATTGGGAAGTGCCCACCCTTCCTGCTCGTACCTGGTGGTCTCAGACTTTTCATGATCCTAAGATTGGGATTCCCCACCTTTCTCCCGAGATTTATTTGGAAATTCATCAGGCCTTAGCTTCCCTGGAACCAAAACCCTCTTTAGGAAAAAACTATTTGTCTGGTTCCCATCCACTTTTGCGAGGAGTGGATCTTTTGTCCCAGTTGTCTCCTGAGGCGGGTGATTGGGTTTTTGTGGTACTCCACACACAGCCGCTCTTGTGGCAAGCAATAGGGGGTTTGGAACAGGTCTTGGAGCAGAATCGACCTGATGAAGCCTCCTTCCATTCCTTCTTCAAGTTCTTTTCTCTGTGTCAAGCGGGTTGTCTTATGAAAGTATACTTGAGTGAATTCTGTGAAAAAGCCCAGGCTTTGCCTTTAACTGACAAAGTTAAAACATCGTTTCTATATTTGACCTTGGACATCTCAATGCGAAACTCCCCAATTTGGCAGTCACCTTCTTCCAGATTCGATCATTTTGTCAAAACCCTTTGGGGTAGTTTCTCCGCCCCAACCCAGAAGGGGCCAGGTAATTTGGCCATCATTAGATCAAATCATATAAATATGGGAGCTGAAAAGTCGCGCGCTCCTCTGGAAATGAAGGAATCTTATCCTTCTAATCCTTCTACTTCTTCCAAATTTGGAAATGTACAAGGGGTCTAGACCCAAGAATGAAGTAAAGGTTTCAGATGATTCTGCTGCGATGATGTCACCCATGGTCGTCCCTATAAATAGCACTTCCTCATTTAGTGATTTTTCCTTGAAATGTGAGATGCTTCCCACTGATTTCCTCCCCATCTTGGTGGAAATCAGGAACATCGAAGGGTCCAAACCTAAACTTAACAAAAACAATTCCGTTATCATTTTTTCTCCCCAACACGTTTCTGAGGTGCATGCCGATGCATTGGATCAGGGCTTGGGGGTGATGGCCCTGGATAACAATGCGCACCAAACCCTTGGAACGAGTGAGGGTTCATTCAAATGAAAAACGCGTTTTATAATGTAAGCAATTTATCCCAAAACGAACCTTTTATTTGCTCATATGGTCTGGATGAGGACTCCATTTCAGTCTACCAGATTACTCCTGAGAACCCTCGTTTGACCCCTACCATGATTAGGGGTTCTCAGGAAGTGGAGAAGGAACTTTGTCACAAATTTAAAGATGTATATGCACCTGCATAAGGTGTGGTAGGATATGTGGCCTCAGTAGTAAGAGTGGCCCACTATCCTTCCCCCTTATATGATTCCAAAACATACCCTGATGGCTTATTCAAGCCAGAGGAAGAATTTGGTGGTGAGTTGATGGCGTTTTCTGCGTTGAATAAATCCCATTCTGGATACTTCTTGTTGTCTGCTACCCTTACATCCTCTTATGGAAAGTTCAGCACAACTATTTTGGTGGATACTGGTGCCTCAAATAATTTTTATTGACCAATATCTTGCTGACTACCTTGAGTTGAGTTACTCATCAGGTGGTATGGTTAGAGGTGGGGCTTCTCAAGGTATCCCTACACTAAACATCATGGAGTCAGTCGATTTCCAGATAGGTTCATATCTATTGTCTGATCAGTTTCAAGCTATCAGAAACCTTTTTTTCCCATCATTTTGGGTGTTTAGTGGTGGCGGAAGTTTGAAGTCAGAACAAATTTAAAAGAAAACACTTTATCCTTGTCATTAAAAAACGGTCACCAGTTGATTGTCCTCTGTCTGAGGATAATGCCCCAGGCAAATTACCCCATTGGCCCAAGGTTCCCAGTCCATATCTTGCCCCTTTGTTGAAGCCCACTGTGGGACTTTTCTTACCTTCCTGTTTGGAGGAGTTGGCATCTTCTTTTGATGCAGCTTCAGCTAGTACAATACCAGAACATTCCAAGTTTGATTGTGAATTTAAACTTACTGTGGATCTGGTGCATATTTCTTCTCCCATATACCCATTGACTGTCCTGGAGGAAGAGGTTTTAGATGTATGGGTGAAGGAGCAGTTGGCCTAAGGTGCCATCTTTCAGCGTACCTCCCCTGTTTGCTCCCCACTGCTCTTTGTGGAGAAGGCTGATGGAACTTTATGTCCATGTGTCAATTATGGAAATTTAAACAATGTGACTGTACCCAACCTCCATCCCATCCCTTTAGATTCCCAGATTGCGCGCTATGTGGAGAAGGCAAAGGTCTTCTCCAAGTTGGATTGCCTCAATGCGTTCAATCAAATCTGGATAAAGAAGGGCCAGGAATGATTAACCGCATTCCATACCAGAAAAGGAATTTTCCAGTTCCGGGTTATGCCCTTTGGGCTTTAGAATGCCCCTGCCATCTTTCACCGCCGCATTGATGTTGCGTTAGGAGACTTGTTGGGGGTATGTGCGGTTGCCTACATGTATGACATTCTGGTGTTTTCCCCAAATCATGAGTCACATGCAGTTCACCTTCGACAAGTAGTGGAGAGATTGAGGGCCGCTTGCCTTACCCTCAAGTTTAGCAAATGCGAATTCTTTAAGTCCCAGGTTACTTTTCTGGGCAACGTCGTTTTTGACCAGGGCCATATGATAACTCCAGACAAGGAAAAGGCTATTCTTGAGTGGCCTACCCCCACCTCTGTCAAGGAATTGAGGAGCTTTTTGGGGACGTGTACGTTCCTCAAGATTTTCACACTCAGTCTCTCCGAGGTGGCAGCCCCTTATATAAGGCTAGCGGGGCCAAGGTGCTTCAGTGGTCCCCCATTTTGGAGGATTCTTTCCAAGCGGTGAAGTGCACCTTGTTATCCACATCCATCCTTCGCCATGTTGATCCTGCAAAGGAGTTCATTGTGTCCTCAGATGCTTCTAACTTCGCCATTGTGGCTGCCCTGTTACAGGTGGGTGAAGATGGGTCTGAGCATCCCGTGGGATATTTTTCTAGGAAAATGTCTCTGCATGAGCTAAACTACGCCGTATATGACAAGGAGTTATTAGTAGTGGTGGAGGCGCTTTTATTGTCATCACCACTTACATGGCTCTTCCCAACCATTCTGGGTAAGCACTGATCACCAAGCCCTGTTGTACTACCGTGCTCCACATGTTTTAACACCACGTCTGACCTGATGGCATGTGACCCTTGCTCTATTTACATTTTCCTATGAGTTCTACAAGGGCAAGGAGAATGGTTTAGCGGATGCTTTGAGCCGCAACCCTGCTTTGGCTCCCAATCCAAAGGAGGTAGAGATTTACAACATTCAGTTGATGATTCCCCCGAGTATGATTCTGCCTCAACTTCCTAAGTCCACGGTACATACGCCAGCGCTTATGCCTTTGGAAAATGCAGCAGAATATAGCATGTTTAGGAAGGTAGTTCTTTCTCAGCTATTATCAGCTGAATATGCTGTTGTTCTCACTAAGAGTGCTCTGAATCTGGAGGACTTATCCAGGGGTTATCACGTGAAGAATGAGATGGTGTGGTTTCAGGGACGCCTATGGGTTCCTGCTGTACCACTGCGCCTGGAGATCATCCAGGACCATCATGACGGAATTACCGTTGGTCATCCTTGGAAAGCAAAAACCTTGGAGTTGATACGATGCACTTACAATTGGAAGGGCTTGCCTGTTCAGGTAGGGCGGTACTGCAAAGAGTGCTTGATCTGCAATCTGATGAAACCCAATCGCAACCTTTATCATGGCTGCTGGTACCAGTACAAAAGGCTGAAGGGCCCTGGGCTTCCCTATTGGTGGATTTCATTGTGGAGTTACCTATCAATAATGGTTATAATGCTATCATGGTGGTGGACCGCTTTACAAAGTTCGCCCACTTTATTCCTTGCAGAACAACTATAACTGCCGCTGAAATGTCCAGGCTCTTCGTCGCCCATGTATTTGCGCTTCATGGGGTTCCTCAAGAAATTATTGGTGACAGGGGACCCTAGTTCACCTCCATCTTTTGGGAAGATTTGTGTAAAACTCTTCAGATTCTACCCTGCCATTCAACTGCTTATCACCCCCAATCAGATGGGCAGACTGAGCGAGTGAATAAGTGCTTGGAACAATTTCTGCGTTGTTACACCACCGCAGACCATTCAGATTGGGTTCCTCAACTTCCCATGGCCCAGTTTAGTTACAACAACACTTTGCATTCATCAATCGGTTGTTCACCTTTTTTTGCTAACCACGGCTTTAACCCTTCGTTTAACATGGAGCCCAGCTCTGGTTCCAAAGTGGAAGTGGTGCTGGACTTTGCTAAGACTCTCAAGAAGGTTCATAAAGGGGTGTCCATAAGTTTGGAGGTGGCTATGCTGGTTTATAATAAGAATGGCGATGAAAAGCACTGAGTGGGTCCAGCATACAAGGAAGGGGATCTCGTGATGCTTGATGCTCGCAACATCCCTATCAAGCAGCCATGCAAAAAACTGGGTCCAAAGAGGATTGGTCCTTACCGGGTACTTATAAAGGTGGGACATGCCTCATACTAGTTGGATCTTCCCTCCGCATTTTGGATCTTCTCCATTTTTCATGAAAGCAAGTTGACCTTGTTTGAGGGCCCTCCTCCTGTGACCCCTGAGGCTTATCTTGTGGATGGGGCACCGTAATGGGAAGTGGAGGAAATAGTAGCCTCCCACCAGGTTAAGTGACGTCTTGAGTATTTGGTATCTTGGAAAGGGTTTGATGCAGCAGAGAACAGCTGGGTGCCAGCACGGGATTGTGTACATTCCCAATACCTGATCGAATCATTTCATAATTGTTTCCCTGAGGCTGCGGGATCTCAGCTGGAGCCAGCCGTTGCTGCTATGAAGTTGCCACCAGCACATAAGAACTTCTCCTTAGCAAACGCCCCTGGAGGGGGGGTGGAGCCCAAGAAGGAGGAGAGGGTAATGTCATGGTTGGATGACATAATAGTAGGCACTGATGCTAGAGATAAGGCTGGGCGACAGGAGGCCCAGAAGATGAAGCTTCAGGCTCTTCCTGACCTGAAACATACCTTAGATCAATGCTGGGTGCAGGCCAAACATGGTCAGGGTGATATTGATGGGGTGCAAAACGCCTAGCCTCTTATCTTGGCCCAGGCCTTGAAATGAACGATTTACATTTTAAATGGAGATGGTTTGATTCGCTTGGTTGGAGAGCAAGGGTTCAAGTCCCGCTCCAGCTATGAAATTTTGACTTCAGGTAAAATAAAGCTTCAATCGATTACTTGAGTGAAGGCACTTTGAGTGTATTTTACCAAAACGGATGGAAGCATCTGTTTATTGGAGCATCAAGGCTTGGGCGCATTTCCGCAGAACCTAAATTTCCCCGGCCCATTTTAAATATGTCTTTGCGACCAACATTCCTTGTTGATCGACTTTCTTAATAAAAATCCCCGTTATTTTACGTTTTTCAATGGTTCCATAGCAAACTTGGTGGTGGACCTCTTCAGGGAGGTCTCCAACCATGTGGGCCACTACCTTATCTCACAATTTACCAAAATACCAGGGGCACCTGTGGGCCGCCCATGTCCCCTCCAGATCGAGGCACCCAAAGCCCCTGACGTCCAGCCACACTTGATTATGGACGCCCCTCTGGGGTCCACTAAAGCGGTGATGTTCCTTACTTACGTGGTATTTTATGTTGCTCTTTACACACTTGCCTAGGGTACCCTTTGCACTGGCACCGCTTGAGGTGCCTTCCTACCCATTCTTTTAACGGCTAGTTCCCTAGCAATGTTGGTTTGCATCCCACATCACCTTGCTGGGAACGAGAGAGTTACAGACACTCTCTGGCATAAAGGTGCCCCAGGTAGGTTCCAGACCAAAAGGCGGAAAAAACGATGGGGTACCAACTTACACTGTAATAGTTTTAGAAGTTTTAATTTTTTCATTGGTTGTCTTGAAGTAGCGATCCAGGGCCTCTACGGCCAGGTCTAGGTCCTTTTTACATCCAACTGCCACTGCTGTGTCATCAGCAAAAGCTATGGTGCGGGTGCTAGGTTTTCCCAGAAACCTGAATACCCAACAGTCGTTCCTGGAATTGGGCCAGAAGAGGATCCAAAGCTATGTTGAGCAATATTGGGCTCAGTGGATCCCCTTGATGGAAACCCTTGTTCAACCATCACTACTGCTGTAAAGCCTTTTGGGACAGTACCTTAGTATGAAGCCTGGCGTAAAGCGCTAATAGCCACGTCCTAGCTTGTGGTGCGATTTTGAGACAGGTTAATGAAGCATCAAGATGCTTCCAGTTCACCCGATCATATGCTTTTTCTATATCAAGAAGCGCCACAAAACCATGCATTTGAGATGAGTTAGCTGAAAGGGTTGTCAGTAGCCCATTGTAATTGTTCCAAAGCGATGTCCCTGGGATAAAGCCATGCTGATCTAGGTGGAGGCGTGGTGCTTCCCGCTTAGTCGTGAGGTTTGCTTAAAGTTTATTAAATAACTTGTGGTATGTGTTCATTAGTTATTTTGGTCGCCAGTTTTCCAGGTCCTCACGGCTTGTTTTCTTATGGATAAGGGTCATAATTGGTTCTCTCGAGTCAGTAAGCACTCCCCCTCTGCCAAGAGGGTTTAGAAAAGGGGCTGGAGGGCCTTGGTAAAAGTGACGGGATCCACTAGATACACCTCAAATGGAATACCATCTTGGCTTAAGGCCTTCAGGAGCGGGCTGTGGAGTAGAATGTCCATTACTTATTGCTGCGTTATTGGTGCAACAAGTTCACCATCTGTTGAGAAATTAACTTGTGGTTCCGGAGCACATCTAATGAATTCCTGAACTTCCGCTGGGTTCACTCAGGAAGCCTTGAAGAGGGCTGAATAGTAACGATGGATCCCACTGGTGATCTCCTCCTTTTTTGTGGTAATGTAGCAACCATCCTAAGGGTTGCCATCTCCTGATCCTTCAAGCAAGCTTTTTATTTCTGGTAGAAAAAATGGGTGGGGCGTTCTCAGTGGGTGTAGTAAAGCAATGATGTGAAGTTTGCTGCCCGTTCCTCTTGTTCAGTAAGTTCCCACTGATACGTCTCTTGGGCCACTTCCCACGCCTACAACCATTGAGGGAAATGCGCCAGTCGGCAATTCCTTTCATGTTGACATATTCTAGCTTCAGCCCGTCTGACTGTAGCCTGGGCTGTTGTCATTCGAGCCTCAGCACAATTGTAGGCTACCTTTGAAATCCTTGCTTTTTTATCTGCCCATTTTTCTTGCAAAGTTCATAAATGAGGAGAGTACAGGTTTTCTGGCTCAAAAATGGCCGCATTTATTTTTTCCTTTTTAAACTGGTTGCTCATGTGCTCTGGAGTAATACTTGGCCAAAACCTCCTTGATAGTCTGAGGATGGTTGTCAGGATCACTTTGAGAGATCTGAAGTCACTTATAGTGTTATCCCAAGTTATGGAAGATGAAACTTGACCCACCAGCAAGGGGACCATTAGTGCCATAACAATACTTAAGGCTGATATGAATTTATGACCTGCACCTTGAATACGAGACCTACAGCCAAGGCCAGACGGTGATGGAGGAAGGGCATCTGCGAATCCACTTGACCTGAGGAAATCCCGAAGCTGAGCAGTACTTGCCTTTCTTGTGTTGCAGAGGATATGTGTCCTGCACACGACTTAATATTGTATTGAAATCACCCTTATGGGTGAAACCTCTTACTGAGGTTTTTTTAGTTTTTAATTAGGTAATCTCAAGTTGTGCTCCTCATTTACTCAAGACGAGCTATCTCAAAATATTTGAAATCATCCCCTATATTATTTTTTAATGTTCTAGATGATTTGTCATAGATTGATCCTGATTGTTAATTCAATGCTATACAATTGCCAGTGACTTATGCTGATGATATTGCATCATTATTTATTATTATTTATATATCTTTTTTAAATATTATTGCCAATTGAAGCTGACAGTTTCTGGTAAGCTAGGCAACTATTGCCTCGTAAATTTCTTATATCCCTTCATCTACTATACTACTACTGCCTATGATGAATTCTCTCTCTTATCCCACTTTTAGCCTTAAGTTACCATAGATACCTCGAGGCTCTATCCAAAATAAAATTGCATCTCCCATGCTCTAAGTCTTATTATAGCCTTCCTTGGCTTTAAGGCCTACTAACTCACTGGGGGCTTTGAGGCCCTGATTCAACAATGGGCCGGTTAGGATAAGGTTCCCATGTCCTGACAATTGGCATGGACTTGGATGGCGGAATAAGCTAGCTAGCATATGGATTTTAATCTTTAAGATAATAGAAAAGACAGGCGCTGATGCCTATATGATTAAGGACCCAGCGAGCGGTCATTTTTCAACTGTTTGAACGCTAAGTTTTTCAGTAATATAACCAATATGGAGAAACAAAAAAGGGGGAAATCCAGAAATACATATATAACTAATTAATTATTTTAATAGCATAAGGCAAGGATGAATCAGCACCAATGCGCGCAATATTCTGCTCGCAGGTGGGAAAGAGGCCTTCATGTACTGGTTGCCAAACAGCAAAAGATAGGAGCTGCGCTGGAAGATACCATCTGGTTAAGGGGGAAGTGCAGAAACAAAACATATAGTATTCTCTATGTTTGCTTAGAGTAGGGACAATTATTTGGGCATGGCATACTGACTAATTATCTGTTTTTAATGC
Organism: Massospora cicadina; assembly: GCA_022478985.1. Taxonomy (NCBI): domain Eukaryota; kingdom Fungi; phylum Entomophthoromycota; class Entomophthoromycetes; order Entomophthorales; family Entomophthoraceae; genus Massospora; species Massospora cicadina. The sequence goes on along the minus strand of JAKSZP010008730.1, from coordinate 14,696 downwards.
TAATAGTTAAGAAAGTTCATAGAAGTTCGCTGGATCTGGGAGTATTGGGAACAATTTATGATTTTAAATTTTATTCAGGGAAGGCTGACCAGGGGACAGACACCTCCAATGCTTAAACTAACAAAACTAACTATATCAAGGGGAGGGCACCCCAGAGAAGAAAACGCTATCTCCTGTTTCCAGCGGGAACGCCAAGAAATGGAAGGGATTTACGTGTGAATGGGCTGCTTAACTATTCAACACATATGAAGGAAGGGTTTGATTGATGAACCAAACTGGAAACCAGGATGAGACCATCTGACGGCAATGGGATGGTAAATACACAAACATCCAAGCTTGAAAGTGGTCCACAAGGTGTGACTGGAACCGGCATACAGCTTCCTGGAGGGTGGGAGTAGAGCCTGAGATAGCATCTAAGACAACCGTGTGGATAGTCCACACAGAAATTGCAACCACTAAGGCTCAGAGGGAAGATGGTATAGAGGAGTTCAAGGACAAGGTGAAGATGTCCTTAGATAGGCTGAAGGGCTGTGCCTGATCCTGGCGAAAGAGACGCTGGACCTCAAACCAAAACGCTTTTGATGGAGGACACTCTTCCAAGCAATGAACCAAAATTCCATACTGGTTCACACGACACAAGATGATTGCAAAGCGTTAGAGCACTTGGCAGTATGGTATACCCATCTCAAGCAGCGCCACACATGGAAATGAATATGCAGCTGCAGAAAAGGGTGGTGGTCATACTTCCAAATGACTTTCTGTTTATTGAGAGAGTAGGGGATCTCCAAAATGTCCAGGTAGTCCACCCTGGCTATGACAGGGGTCCTCATGGGTATCACATTGTTCATAATGGATTGTCCTTGTACTTCATGGGTGAACCAAGGAGTAGGGCGCCCCCTCTGGGCGGTGTGCCCACTGATGTGAATGCTCCACTCAGAGCTCCACATGGAGAGGAGACTTCTTTTGAAGTGGGGCGACGTCCCATGTGGGCCCGCAGCAGAAGGATGTGAGGCGAGATACTTTAACAGAGAATGGGGGTGGGAAGGATTGGTGAGGCCCAGGGCGCTGGAGAAGTTGGAGCGGGCTACACATGACCAGTGCTGGGCTGAGATCATTGGGCTGGTGGCTGCAGTGATCCAGGTGCCGAGTATTTTGGCGGCGTGGACCTCAAAGTTGAGCAGGCCCATGTCACCACTATGACGAGGGCCAAACAAGACATTCAGGCGCACTGGCGGTGGGCGACCTAACCAAAGCCACTATTTCAGAAGGGCGTAAAATTACTTGAAGATTAAGGTGAAAAAGCGATGGCGTGGGCCCCAAACCAAACTTTAGAAAGGAGCATAGAGTTTGCCAGCACTACCCTACCTGTAAGGGAGGTTTGGCGGGCTCTGAGGGAAGCTATGCATCTCGTAACGTTGTCCAGGATATGATGCTCCATCACCGTTGAGGCGTACCCTCCCGCCTCCAGCCACACTCCCAAATGGCGAATTGGACCAGCGGTGGGTCTTGGAACAATGGGGAGCATGATTGGGGCGATGTGGGGTGGGCAGGGCAAGCAACCCGTGAGCAATTTGCTGAAGCAGGTAGAAAATGGGGCGCAGGGGACCAGTGGTTGGTACCAACAAGGAGAATAATTTCAGTTTTGGAGGCGTTAAGTGCAGTATTACTTATTCTGGAGTAAACCTAGATAGTAGCTTTAAGCACGCATGCATCATGATTGTTAGGCACTCCAACTACACAATCATCAGCAAATGCCAACATCTTGACTGGTGCTTGGCCTTGCACATGGACACCAGTAAGGCTGGCATTTACATAGCGAAGAAGTGGGTCAAGGCTGAAGTTATACAAGGGTGGGCTTAGAGAGTCCCCTTAGAATAGGCCCCTTTGAGGGCGAACTACATCCGTAAGGAAGCCATGGCCACGCACAGCCATTGTGGCAGATTCCGTGGGCAACATCACCCAATTAGTGAAGCAAAAGGGGAGGCGGAACTTGTGGAGGCAGGCTCTGAGGTAATCCCAGTTGACTCTATCATAGTCCTTCTTCAGATCTAAAAAACAATTGCTCCAGAAGCCGTGGATTGGCAGACATTGGCTAAATAGTGTATGTTGTCCCAAATAGACTGTTTGGGAATAAATCAAATTTCTCAAGGGAAATGAGAGCAGAGGCAACTACCCCTAGGCGGTTTGCCATAATTTTGGTAAAAAGTTTAGTATCTGTGTTAGTAAGTGATATGGGGCACCAGTTGGGCAAGTCCAGCTTATCCCCTTTCTTGTACAACGTTATCATGTAGGCCTCTTTTCCTCTAGGGAGGAGACGTATCTCCATTAGGCACTGGTTCATTGAGGCGAGTAGCAAGGAGGAAATTTTTTTGTAATACTTCTTGTAGAAAACATAAGAAATCCCATCTGGACCTTGGCATTTCCTGTGCGGTGCACCACAAATGGCAGACCAGAGTTCATCCTGAGAAATTAAATTCATTAACTATGGATAATGGGAAATTGTGCAGATATGTGCACTTTTGATAAAATTGTCAACTTCAGCCAGCTGAACTGGATCAGAGCAATACAATTCAGAGTAATAATTTTTTACTTCAATTGCCACTTTGGCTGTAGTATCTGCGACGGAGTGGTCTGGCTGCCTCACCTGTGTACAGGCCAAGCTCTGTCGTGGTGTGAAGATTTTTAAAAAAAGTAAGCAGAGCATGTGTCATCTACTGTTATATGCTTTGCCTTATACTGAACACAAACCCAATGTTTGTGTTGTCTTACCAGCGCGTTGAGGCGAGCGGACACCTCTGCCCACTTTTGACCCCAAGCCAGGCTGTATCCTGCCGCTGGGACAGTATATTCCAGGTATTCCATTTCTGCCAGCATGCAGAAAATGACTGCTGAGGCAGCCCGAGAGCTACATGAGGAAATGTGGCATGCCTGGCAGATGGTGTTCACTTTAAAGGTTGACCAGGTAGAAAGTGGGTCTACACAAATGTTGTGGTAAATTCTGGAGCTGAGGTTTCAGTGTCCACCCACGAGGAATACCTGGTCGATGTGATCTCAGCTGGGAAGAGTTTGCACCACATCGGCGCCTGTGTTGCTGGTTGTGACAAAGAGAAGGCTTACCAATACCATCCTATAGTCAGATAAATAGAGTTTCTTCTTGTAAAGTGGAAATTTGGGACTGAAATTTCAATGGTGCGAGAACAAGGTCAATGTGGGACATAGACCTCAACTGGCCATTGTGCACATGGGGATGAGACATGTTTGGGAGCAGCGGTGCATGAAGCGGCAGAGTATCAAACAACCCCAAAGTGGCTTTTAGAACGTGAAGTTCTGCATGCCCCTGCGGGGGTATAATGATAAGGGCCAGTGGTCAGTGGCTGGGTTGGTCCAGCGGTTCATGTCACCTACAACAAATGGGCCAGGGGGGAAGTGGTAGGGATGTAACAGCTGAGAAGAATTCCCAAAAGCTCATGCACAGGCTGGGGCATATATGTTAATGACAGCGTGCACTTTGTCATCCCACGAAAAGGTTACAACAAGGACACGTCCATTAAAATGTGATATTGATTAAATAAATTTAAAATTATGGGTCACTCAAATAAGCACCCCACAGTGTGGTGACCAAAAGGAAAGGAAGATAGGAGCATGGTTGCCCATGTGTCCTCTGCATTACGCGGAAGTGGGTCTTTCTGGATGTCCAGGATGTCCACGGGTAAATTATTTTTTAAAAAACTCAGTTTCTTAGCCTGGGACGGCAAGGCCTTGAGTCCATTATGTTCAACGTCACTATAGTAAAGGCTCCCCCCATCGCACCTTAGGTGCAAAGAGAAGAGCACCCATGCCCTTCAGCCTTTTCTTTTTCACCATGTCGCTGTGTGGCAGCGCGGGTATTCTGTGCTACAAAGCAAGGTTCATTATGGGTAGCTTTTGTGGTGGGTTAGGCTAGCTTTTTTTCTGTTTATTTCCCCCTTGAAATTTTTTTATTGTGGTGTGTACCTGTGGTGCAACATCACATGTTGATGAAACTTTTGAAGGTAGATTGGTTGGCGACTCAGTTTCAATTGAGGCTTAGTAGCATTGGGCATGTAAATCTGACTCAAGCATTGGGTTGTCATCTTGGGTGGCCCATTATGATTGGTGGAAGGATTCATGAGCCACTTCTGCAGTGAATGACTTGATGTCCTCCTGGAGCTGGGTGGGAAGGATCACAGACGTGGCCATGGCCGCTACCTTGGCTGCTGCTCTGTGGGCCTGCTTGGCCTTCTTATGCTCCTGCAAAGACACAGGCTTCACTTAAATGTAGCACCCAGGTGCGCCCTACGGGAAGGCAGCGTCAGTGTCTATTGCCAGAACATAGTGGGCGTCTGCACTGCACATTGCATCCATGATAATTTCAGTTTGATTAATGTCCTCCTTGGTGGGGCAGTTATGGGCCTTGTGGCCAAAAGTGCGACAGAAGGTGCAGATAAAAGGAGCGCTATCAACAGTGACCCAGAATGGGGGGCTTCTTTCCCATCAATTTCCACAAAAGCAGTGTGGGGGATTTGGGTCAAATCTTCCACTACCTCCACAGATTAGGTGATAACAGCAATAACTTTGCCCATGCACAGGTCTGGCATGAGCGTAAAACACTGCATCTTGAAGGATTGGATTTTCCCATATTTGGTGAGCCCAGCCTTCAGGTGGTGCTCCATCACGGTGCGCTTAATTGTTATAGGTAGGAAGTCAAAAGTTACAAAAATTTGGTTAGATTTAGTCCAATGAGTGCACTATGTGTCAACTACCCATTTACCATTTTGGAGGTCCACCACCACCCGCACTTTTGTGGCTTTGTCCACCACATTTTTGTTTTTAAACCCAAGATTCAGCCAACCTTGAGGAATGGAATGTGGTTCAATATACACTGCATTCAGGAATGTGTGTGTACGTCTCCACAAAACTTCTCCCAGAAGCTGTTTGTTGCATATCCACAAAGACTCATACCTCATGATCCACTATCGACAGTGGCTGGGAGTGCAGCATATTGATGAACTGGTTGCATCACGCTTGCCATGCCAAAATTTCTGGGGAAATGCTAACCGCCAGTTTTTTATTGCTAATTATATTTAGGCCGCCGGTGTTGCTGGGGCATTTATGAAACTTGTTTGGTGTGAGGCCCGCTCCTGTGCCCTTAACTTTGCTCGCCCAACTGCTACCTGACATTGGGTGCACACTAATCTCCTTGACGAGATTATTAAACTTACCTAGACTTGAATTGAATATGTTGCAAAGGTGCTTGCAATGAGAAAGAAAAGTTTTTGGGACCAATTTATGATAGTAATCAGTATTTAGATTTTTAGTAACTAAATCTGAGGTAATTTAGAAAAGGAGGCATACTTACTATTCTTCCAGGAAATACACCAAATAATTCAGATATTGTGTAATTTAGGGAAGCTGAGTTAGCTGAGTTGTATGGAAAACAAAGCGAATACAGGGACAAGCATAAAAGTAGTGATGAAGAGTTTTGGATGTAATTTCTTTGGATAGTTGACAATTGTGCAACTCTGTGGTGAAACTGATATCTTTTAAGTTTTTATAAGTAATGGCAGGGTTACTATGCCATAGAAATAAAGATCATGGTTACTGAGATGCTCCATTTCTATTTTATATTTTATTACATTCATTTGAGAAATGGTAATCATCATATCGCTCTTCTGTTTTATCAGTGGATATTAATCCTTGTGCAATCTTCTGCTGAATTGCAAGCCATCCGCCAAAAATCCACCAATTTACAAACAAGCCTTTTTTGATTTCTTCTAGAAGCTTTCCTAAGTAAATATCATTAGATCATATCACCCCTGAGAGTACTCAGCTGACCCCCACCTTGATTGGACATATTTGGGAGGTAGAAAAATTTTATTAAGTCATATAGCAATAGGCATGCTATTGTAGAAGATGTTGATGAGTATGTCTTATCAGAAATAGAGTGGCTAAATATATCTTTTTCTTTTTTGATATGAAAACACTTTCTGGTGGCATTATTGTGCCTGAAGCTGATCTTACCCTGGGTTTGACAGCGTTAAGTGCCCATTTTAGTATATTTAATGGATATTTTTTGCTTTCAGATAATATTTTGCCCCTTCAGGAAATTTAAGAAACAATCTTGATAGATATTGGGGCCTCAGAGAATTTTATTGATCTGTACTTAACTGACTACCTTGGGTTGCACTAATTGCCTATTGGTATGGTAGGACAGGTGCCTCCCAATTTTCCCATCTGAAGGTTCAGGTTCTAAGTATATCATGTTAATATTTTACTTGGCTGACCATTTCTTGGCGGTCAAAAACTTGCTGTACCCAATTATTGAGTTTTTCAAAAAAATGAAGGGCAGGTACTTCGAAGGCTACACATTATTAGTTGTAGGTAGCACAAGCGAGATCTCCTAGAGGTCTCTTTCTCCCTAAATCAATCTCTTGGCGGAATCAGCGTTGTTGAAGCATTCTATGTTTATGTGAAAAGGCATAAATCTCTGTTGTTTCAACGGGCTTCTCTAGTTGGAGCTAGACAATCTCTTGGTGGAAAAGATGTCATCACTAAGGCAAATCTCTGCTATATATACAGGCAAATCTTCTTAAGGTGCATAAAAAATCTCTGCTTAATGTGCAGGAAATTTCTAGTTAAACTAGGCAAAGGAAAATGAAGAAAGGTGTATTAGATCAAGCGTAACTTTATTAAAATTAAATGGTATGTCAGACAATTATAATTCTGATGTAATAGTAAGAGTAATTCAGAGTTAAATAATAAAAAATAGCCAAAAGACTTTGGTCAATTCCTGGTGGAACCCCTTGAATTGGGGTAACATTTCTACTAATGCTCAGACAAAAAAACATAAGTTCAGGCAGTCAGATTGTAGCAAATTGTCGGCCAAATATGAGGAGCCATTTTGAGGTCCCTTCCCCTCTCACATCAATATAGCTAAACCAACACCATGGAGACTACCCCTTTTATACGGTTGGAAGGGGTCCCACAAAGTGAAAATTATTTTTGTGCCCATATTGTTAAACTTATATAACTGTTACCTCACAGGGCTATACTACCTGTCATTGATCAGCTGTACCATAAACGTGAGGTGGGTCATGATAGCTCTGATAGGTCAAATCCAAATATTCCCTAATTTGGACTTTACTAGACAATCCAAACTTTGAGCCTTGACATTTTAAATGCTATATATCAACTTATCAAAAGGGTTCATTTTTACCACCTACAGCAACTAGTATATATAAAAAATACAACTTTCTAGTATTTTAGTGCTTTTATATTCATTATCAGTGGTTTTAATCCCCTAATTGTTGAAGTTTAGGCCCCAAATGCACCAGTGAGCTTAATGACATGCTAAAATCCAACAAGTGGTGCTCACTACGGGGACCCTATAAACCATCAAAATTCCTGTTTAAAAATGACAACTATTCTGTAATTAAGGCTAGCTTCTTTAGAGCAATAAATAGCCAGTGCTTTGTCTCTCCTCAAAAGGCTTAAGCAGCATTCTCCACAAGGCCCTTATGGGCCCTACCCTATTATTTACAAACCACCTCTCAGAGACATGTTCACACCTGGTGAGGGCAGTATTGCCTCCTTCCTGTTCGTTTATGAATCAGTGAAGGAAGGAGCGACTGACCATGAAAAAACCAAGTATATCATTCCCTGCTTGATTCTCCTGGCTCAAGAGATAACGGTTCCCATCATGGTCAACCTCTGCACCTTGGCGGAGGTTGGGAAAGCGCTTATTGATTAATTTGGCTACTCACAGAGTTTACAACATCAAAAACAGGCCTTTATGTGCCTTAACTTGCAAGAGGGTGAATCAAGCACCTCTTTTGTTGAACGCTTTTATAGTAAAGCTCAACCTCTGTTGTTTGCCAAAAATGCTCCCACAAAAATGACGCTATTACTGCTGTTTTGGCTGGATTGGCGCCTCATCCCTCTTTGGCGATGCATATTTCTTCCATCAAGAATTTCTTCAGAGATATACGTGATATGATTGAGGCGTCAATAGTATTAGTTGACTTCTATGGACATGGTAAAATGCAATGAGCTCTGAGACAAGCATCTCCTATAACCTCTTCAGACTAATCTTTGGCTACATATTTTTTTAAGCTCTGCTTCCATAAAGCTACCACTATGAGATGCACCTCCCTCATTTGAGTATATGCAGAGAGTACTAGAAATGACAGGGAAGCGCTCCACTTCAGGTTCTGTTTCCAAATCTCAGCCAGCGAAGTTAGCTATAACTTTGCCTTGCTCCCCTTCTTCTTCAATTCAGCCTTCTAAAGTGTCATAGCGTCTCGTCCCTCTAAAGCGCTATATCTATCCCCATTGTCATCTCCGCCAGCTGTATCCCGTTCAAAAATTATGGCCATGGGACCACCCAACCCTGTCACTTTCAAGGTAACAGTCAAAGCCATTACAAATACAATACCTCCCCCAAAGGTTAATATGGTGAAGGAATAGCCTCAGGACTTATCTTGCTATAAGGGAAGCCCTGACCTAAACACACACCCTATGGACTCTCTGAAGTGCATTGAGAATCCCTCTGACGAAGAATCTGAAGGGGGTTGTGAAGATGTCTGTCACTATGTATTAGGAGCCCCAGATGAAGTGGAGGTACCTGACCAAAAGAACTTGGAGAGAGTGATTTGGCCTAGGATCCCCGACAAACTTATCTCCAATAAGTGTTGAGGGGTCTTGAGGTTAATGACACTACTAGTGACGCTGACCAGCTCATTGCCTCACTAATCTGATCCATCTAGAGTATGCACACCCTGAAGTCTATCAAAGAAAAATACCCTGAAACTGCCAAACGACTCGCCTCTACTTTTCATTTAAAAGAGGTCCTCACTCTCTCCCCCAACTTGGGTGGAACCTTAACTAAAGTGGAGGTTGTCATTAATGGAGTGAGGGTTAGGGCTATCCTAGACACTGGGTCCCCAGTGAACGTTTTCTATCAACCAAGCTCATTAAATTAATTAATCTGGCCCCTGATCTTGACCACGACCAAGAATTTAAAAACTGCAGGGCCAATTAACACCTGTGCCATCAGGACGTACTCTTCTTTACCCATTCGTTTTGGAGAGCTCATCTTGTCCGCCCCAGCAGTGGCCTTGACTAATACCTAAGATCTACTCATTGGGACCCAGTTTATGCACAAATATGAAGGCATTATTAATTTAAAGCGGGGCTATCTCTCACAGCTCAACTATGAGTCCCTCTGATTCTTACCAATGAAGGGCTTAATAAAAAGGTTTTGGTTGCACTGTTGAGTACCCATCCTCCACCTAATCCCTACACTACACAACGGCAGGACGCAAAACCAATATGTTGCCTTCATCAGTGGAAACCCTAGAGGGTATCACTTTATATGCTTCTGAAGAAGAAGTAATTAAGGCGGGGGAACAAAGGGTAGTTGACACAAAGATCACCGTTCAAATTTCCCACAACTTCTTATTGCATTTAATTAGCATTGAGGGAGTTAGCACTCTTGATCCTAGAGTCTTTTCCAGGAGTGCTAGACCCAGATTATAAGAGCATATTAATCTCCTGCTGGGGAATCTTACCAAGAAGGACATGGTCATCAAGAAGCATCAGGAGATTTAAAGAGGCCTGCTAATACCCATTGAGGACATCTTTCAAGCTCATTGTATCAGGTCTATGGCGGATATGGGATTACCCATAGAAAAATCTCTATGCACTCCTCCTAATGTTCATATTTCCGATGATTTAATCCCTGCAGTTCTTAATAAAGTTCATAGTTTACTGTAGTCCTATAGAGATATTTTTTTAAATCTGATACTGACTATGGGCATATTAAGGTTTGGACTCACACTATTGATGTTGGGGATGCTCATCCCATTTGATCCAAGCCCTACCTCAAATCAAAAGCTGAGCAGCTACAGATGCGGACGGAGCTCAAACAGTTTTTAGACTTTGAGTTGCTGGTACCCTTTACAAAGCCCTCAGACATCTCCTCTCCTAATGATAAAGAAAATTTAGGTCATTTGGTAGTTATGGACTACCGTAAGCTGAACAATCTCACCAAGAAGGACAGTACTCTATCTCTCACATTGAAGACGCTCTTGCCCAACTCTCTGGGTCTAAATGCTTTCGCCATGGACTTGGCTAGTGGATATTGGCAGATGTTTTTCTCCGCAGGATCAGGAGAAGTGCACCCACATCTTCAGTGAGGGTTTGTTCAAACCCACTTAGCTACTTCAGGGATTGTGTAATGCGCCTGCTATGTTTCAGTAGGCGATAATCACATTATCTAGGACCTTAAGCTGGACTTTGTGATTGTCTAGCTTGATGGCATCACAGTCCTCTCCAAGATGTTCAATGAGCATCTCACGAACCTCAAGGAGGTGTTTCAATACTTTCAGGCGTCTAACATCAAACTAAAAACCTCCAAGTGTAATTTTTAGGAGTAGCTGTATTTTCTTGGTCACGCCATCTCACAAGATGGGATACAACCTCTACAAGATAAAGTCAAAGCAATATCCAAGATGCCTGCACCCAAAACCCTTTGCGACATCCAGGTATTCTTGGGCATGATGGGCTACTACCATCAATTCATCCCCAAATTCGCCCAGCTCAGCGAGCCCCTTGTCCACCTCCTTGCTAAGATCACCCCTTCCATTGAGGTGCTGGACAAAAGGCCGCGTTTGAGACCCTGAAGGTGTTATTGCAAAAAAGCCCAATACTCCGCCATCCTGATTACAGCAAGCCCTTCATGTTGTTCACGGATGCCTCTTACTAAGCTGTTGCACTATCTTGGCTCAATTTGATGAGCATGGAGTCGATCATACCGTGTCCTACTTCAGCAAAATGCTTTCAAAAGCTGAGCGCAACTACAGCGTCACTGAGAGGGAGTGCCTGGCTGTTTTGCTCGCTGTAAAATACTACAGCCCATTCCTATATGGGACCACGTGAAATGATTACTGATCACGCCTCTTTAAAGTGGTTACAAAATATGAAGGATCCCATTGGGCGGTTGGCTCGCTGGGATCTTAAGCTCCAGCACTATGATATGACCATTGATTATCAATCTGGGACGTGCCATATGAACGTCGATGGGTTGACGCAGCTTACTGTCCCTCACCTTGACAATAGCAAAGCTGAGAGGTTTCATGACCTCCTAATGACTCCTAACTTATGAGCTGATGAAGATGAACCAGTGCAGAAGATGCTAGTATGGCACTCCCGCAACGCAGAGGTGGAGAATGGGAAGTTATATTGGAAAAAGAAGGAGTAAATTGGTTACCTTATCTCCAGTCGTCAGAGTGTGTCCCTGTCATCTTGAAGTCTCGCACTATCATGGGGTATGGCGAGTACGCTTCCTACAAGTGGATTAAAGAGCGGTATTACCAAGAGGGCATCTTGGAAACCATAACTGAAGTCTTGGATGCATGCCTGACTTATAAAAAGTAATACAGCATAAGACTCAATATCAGTATCAACCTACGACGCCCCAACAACCCTTCCACATCATAAGTTTGGATGTGGTAGGTCCTCTCCCTCAGACTACAGGTGGCAATCGCTATATCTTGGTCAGTATTGATCATTTCACCAAATGGATTGAAGCTGTTGCTCTCCCCTCTCATACTGCTAAAGCCAAGACCACCTTCTTACACAAGTACATCTTTACCTGGCATGGGTGTTCCCAGGTCCTCCTATGTGACAATGGGAAAATTTTACCTCCCAAGTGGTGAAGCTTCTCAACACCTCCATGGGAGCTCAACAACTCTTCTCGATCCCCTAAAACCCATTCACAGATGGTGCTGTAGAAAGATTTAATGGAACCCTGGTCTCAATACTAGCAAATAGGCCACTTCAGACTCTCTCCACTGGGATCTTTACTTACCCAGTGACCTCATGGCTTCCCATAATAGCTACCATCACATCCTTATATATCCCCTTTCCATGTGTTATATGAATGAGAACCTGGGGTGCCAGCATTATTAACCAAAGATATTTTCTCTTACAGGACTTACCCTGAGAAATCCATGAAAAAATTGGTCCCACATCATCCAATTACAATTAGAGGCCATGACTAATTTATTAAAGATGGTCAACAAAGAAGGCCAAGCCACAAATGAGCTCCAGGCCTCTCTTCCTTCCTTCCAAGTATCTGACTTGGTACTGTATTATCACAACTGAATCACTCCAAGAAGTGATAAGATCGATTTCTTTGGTAAGGACCCTTTGTAGCCACATATAAACGAGGAAATGAATACTTCATCAAATTCCTTCCTTTTGAAGTAACCATTAACTGGGTCCATGGCCAGGTTTTGCACCTTTCCCCACCCCCTAACACTCTTGAAGGGGGTAATGTCAGACAATTGCAAGTATGATGTATTAGTAAGAGTAATTTGGAGGTAAATAATGAAAAATCAGCCAAAAGACCCTGGTCAATTCCCGGTGGAAACCCTCAAATTGGGTAACACTTCTACTAATACTCAGGAAAAACCACGAGTTCAGGCATTCAGATTGCACTGAATCGTCAGCCAAATCCAGGGGGCCATTCTGAGGTCCCTTCCCCTCTCACATCAATCTAGCTAAACCAACACCATGGAGACTACCCCTTTTATAGGGTTGGATGGGGTCCCACAAGGTGAAAATTATTTTTGTGCCCAATGATTGGTAAAACTTATAAAATTGTTACCTCACAGGGCTATACTACCTTTCATTGATCATTTGTACCATAAACACAATGTGAGTCTCAATAGCTCCAATAGATCGAATCATAATATTCCCTAACTCAGACTTTACTAAGAAATATGAACTTTAAGCCTTGACATTTAAATACTATGTAATAACTTATTAAAAGGGTTTGTTTCTTACCCCCCACGGCAACTAATAAATATATAAAAATACAAATCTATAGTATTTTAGTGATTATTTATTTTTATTATCAGTGGTTTCAATCCCCCTAATTGTTGGAGTTTAGGCCCAGAACGCACCAGAGAGCTTAATAACATCCTAAAAATCAACATGGTACTTTAAATAGTACTATAGTAAAATCAATAATAAAAGAAAATAATTGACTAGGATAATCTAGATGAGAGATGGGCGAATACCGCGTTTGAAGGTAGAATTAAGTTTGGGAATGTAGGAGGTAAAGGCCCATCCAGGTTTAGAGTTGGAGGAGATTATGATTCTTTGTTTAAGTCTAGACTGAGATCAGATAATGGTAACAAAAAAAGTGGTTTCATTATCTGTTATTGGGAAACTAAAAGATTATAAGGCATGATATGTAGCGTAAGGTGGTTAATGAGTTGGGTAGAGGAGTTAAACACTAAATATATATTTAGTCCTAATATCAGGATGAATATTAACTCAGCTCAGGCATTCTTCCCTATCTCATTGGCAGTGGAGTATTATCAGGGCAATTCATCCCAAGTTTGTTTAATTGTGAATTCTGCTCTATTAACTGTTAGATCCTAAGTAAATTAAGGTTAATGTTTTTGGCCCTTAATCTTGATAAATTATTAATTGTTATATTAATAATAAATGTAGACAAAAATTGCCTATTTAACAAGTGTATCATTGGCTAAGGTTGAGGATTGCCTACTTGGGAGAATCCCAACACCAATTATCTTGGGAGTGGGTTAGTGGCGTAAATTTGATTTCAAGATCAATTATGAAGGCCAAAACCTTAACTTTGTCTTTTGGAGAGTAGCCATGTATGAATATTTCCTATGCTAAATGGTAGCACTTGGAGCAACTTACCAGTGGCACAATCTACATGAGAATAGTCTGGCGCATCTGCTGAAACCCACCACCAAAAATCCCTTTCCCCTTGTTTGGAGGGGTTGAAGTCCTCATTTGATTCAGCTTTAGCAAGTGTATTACCTGACAACTCAGAGTTTGATTGTGATTTTAAGCTTAAAGTTTACCTGGTTGCATCTCCTCCCCAATTTATCCTTTGACTCTGTGGGAAGAAGCAGCATTTATTGTTTGGGTTACAGAGCAACTTTCCAAAGGGGCCATTTTTCAGAGTACCTCTCCAGTATGCTCATCGCTACTCTTTGTGGAAAAAGTGGATGGTAAACTACGCCCTTACATAGATTATGGTAACTTAGATTTTGTGACTATACCCAATATGCATTACATTCGTCTGGAGGCACAAATTGCCTGCTATGTGGAGAAGGAATAGTCTTTTACAAGCTTTTTTTTAAACGCTTGCAACCAGATTAAGAAAATGGGCAGGATGGCTCAACGCTTTCTGTACCAATAAGTGGATTTTTAAATTTAATACATGCCATTGGGCTCAAGAATGCGCCTGCAATATTCCAACGTCATATTGATGCAGACTTGAGTGAGCTTTTAGGTGTATGCGCTGTGGCCTACATCGATGACATTATGGTGTTCCCCGCCAATAAAGCATCCCATGAGGTTCACCAATGGCAGGTGATGGAGTATAAGAGAGCAGTGATTTGATGCTAAAATTAGCAAGTTTGAGTTTTTAAGTCTCAGGTCACCTTTTTGGGCAACATTGTGTTTTATAAAAAGCACATGATCACTCCAGACAAGGAGAAAACTAATCAGGTTTGGCTTATGCATACCTCAGTCAAAGATTTCTGAGCTTTTTGGGGACTTGCCCCTTCCTTTGAAACTTTCACACCATTTCTTTCAGAGGTAGCACACCCTTGTAAAAAGCCAACGGGGCG
>JAKSZP010008729.1:0-26413 GCA_022478985.1 Massospora cicadina | reverse complement strand
AAAACCCCAGTTTGCTTGGCACACCGTTTTTATTGATGTAGTGGGACCTCTGCCGAATAGTGCCAATTGATCCAAGTATATAATTGTTGCTATTGATCACTTGACCCGATGGGTGGAAGCCAGGGCTATTAGCGATTTGGGTGCGGTAACCACTGCCAAGTTCATTATGGAGTGCATTATACAGCGGCATGGCTGCCTGCAGTTCATTCTGACATACAACATACCAACTTCACTTTGCATATTCTACCAAAGTTAAATGAGTTGATGGCGATTTGTGGGGTTTTGGCCACCCCTATCATCCAGAATACAATGAGATGGTGGAGCGAGTCAATGGAACCCCAGTGAGCATACTCTGCAAATTGATAATGGATTGGCCCTCAGAATGGAGTGCCCTTCTACCTACTGCTGTGTTCGCTTACAATATCAGTTATCATTCGGCCACTGGTAAGATCCTGTTTCAACTGCTGTATGGTTGACATCCGGCTCTACCTGCCTTGTTATTTTCATGTGTAGAGGGCAATGGTAGGGTGAATCCTCAGCGATATCTGAATCAACTCACGGATACTTTGATCAAGTTGCAAATGGAAGCCTACTCCACCACTCTAGCAAAGAAAATCCACGACCAGGCAGCTGACCTGAAGCGACGAAGCAGTCTTCCGTTGTTTGCTGTAGGGGATTACGTTTTATTCCACGATCAGCATGGATTTGGACGAAAAAATAAGCTCTCTGACATTAGGGTCAGCCCATTCAAGATTATCGAGAAGACTGACACAAATGTCTACACAATCAAGGAACCTGCTGGGGGTCAGGTTATCATCTGATTCCACACAAAGTTCCTTTGAGCATACAAACAGTAGGAACCTATCATCCAGTCAAGGAGGGGGTAATGTCACGATTCCAATATGACTGGACAATAAGCCCTAAGTTGATATGGCGGAATGTATGGAATCCGCTGGCATCAAACCAGTACTAATAATTTAAGTGCATCAAAATGAGGCATTCGGCGAATTGAGAAGATTTATGCCGAGATTTAATACAAGTAAGAGTAAGTCAAAAAGGAAAGCAGAATAGAAGAGTACCAAACTGAGGACGCATCTAGCTGAGGAATTGAGGTATAAAGAGTATGATGGAAGATACAAGGGAGGAGGTTTTTAGAAGAGGAGGAGCGCGAAGATAAGTCTG
Organism: Massospora cicadina; assembly: GCA_022478985.1. Classification (NCBI taxonomy): domain Eukaryota; kingdom Fungi; phylum Entomophthoromycota; class Entomophthoromycetes; order Entomophthorales; family Entomophthoraceae; genus Massospora; species Massospora cicadina. The sequence goes on along the minus strand of JAKSZP010008729.1, from coordinate 25,231 downwards.
TGATTTATAGTAAAATAAAAGTCATAATAAGAGGTGATAGCTCCTTAACTATTTTATTAAAAGTTTTATTATAAGTTGGCGATCCTCATATCATCTGATTTGGTTGCTCAAGTGGCTCATACCCTATGCAAGACCAACTTGGCAGAATTGAGCCACAAACGCCGAGGCTTAACAGGTGGTATTGTCTATGAGGATGACTTACGGACAATAATGCAAAGTAAAATTTTTCTCTAACATATGTTTCACAGTTAATATTGCTCCAACATCTCATAGGGCCCAGGTTTTGACCCATTTAGTAAGATGTTTAATGTCTATTATAAACTATTAGTAGTTGAAAACTTTAGCCAGGAAGATTCCAATGACATCTATGTAATTAATGTGCCAGGCCCAATTTTGTCTTAACTAATTTATAGGTGGTTATAGACTTAAAATAGCAAGTTAGTGTTGGGATTAAACCCGCTTCCACTCAGCCCCATTCTAATTTCCCTACCTCTGATAACTCTTTAAAATTTCCTCTCACCTCAACTGATCATTATTTTCTGTCACCTAATCAACTTGTCAAAGGAAAGCCTGTCTTTAACTCCCCCCTGATCAACGTCAGGATGCTGAAGGTCTTACCAGTAGAGACATCGTTACCCTTAATGAACTAGGATGAAAACACAGCCTATAAATATCCGCTCCTTTCACTAAATAAAGTTAAAAGTTTACCTCTAGTTCTTTTTGGATTTTTCTTATTTCTAGAAACTCTTTTTAGCAAGCTCCTCTCTGGCTATCAACTTCACAATCACCAGTTTTTATACAATTGGTCCCTCATCACCTATTGCAAAGCTCATAGTAATTTACCAGCCCCTACGTTTAGGATTCCTGGCTCTCCCGACTTTCTACTCTCTGCAGGGCATTTTATCCCATCCATTTTGGTACGCTTCAGAGGAACTATTACCCTCAGCTACCCTATCCTGATAAAATAACTGGTGCTCCCTGCCAGGTGCTCTCCTAAGCTACCTGGTGAATAAATATATTCAAATGGATTATTCCTGCCAAGACTCTACTTGGCCACTTAACAAAAAATCCAGCAGCACTTAATTGGTAACTTTCAATGGAAACTGCAACCCTGAGAACAATGAACCCAATCTTATGCAATTCCATGCTACACTTGAAGTTTCTATTACAACCCTTAAACCCCAGAACTATCTTTTTAGCCTACAGGTGTTGCTGTAAATTGAATCAATTACTTCTAGGTGCTTTTTTACCTGGAGATTGCTCTCATCAAACCAAGCCTCACTTGTTCCTGATAATATGTGAGCTCTATATGAATCTGCCACCTTACCCAGCTCTGAAGTAGGAGTATCTCGCATGGAGCGATCTTTGCAATTGTTTGCGCACCCAGCCATTCACCATTTAGTTCAAATGAGGGGGATCCACCATCAGTAAAACTTGACAGTTTACCTTTTTCAAGAATTACACGCCTATCTTTTAGAATTCTACAACTCAGCTTCTTTGGTCATAAGGGACAACCATGGGTCATTATTGAAAAATCGCAACAAACTTGTCTCTATTCAAAACTAACTCTCCCAACTGGATGTAGTAGTGGCTAGTCTGCATTACGAGGAAGTAGCTACCCAATTTACTGAGAACACCACAATTATCAAGAGTCATTTGCAACAAACCATTACCAATCTTGCCAGTCAACTTAATGCTTTTACCAAACAAACTTTTGAACAAAAATATCAGATTAAATCTGCAATCCAACCAGCGTTTAATGTCTCAGGTGTACCCGAAATCCCAGGGCCTCCTGGTTCTGTGGGTCCCCCAGGCCCCCTCAGGGAGTGGGGATCAGATGGTCCCACAGGGGTGTTGGGGCCCCCTGGTTGTGATGGAGGTGAAGGGCCACCTGGGCCAACTGGCCCCCCTGGCAATGGGCATTTTGGTCATTGTGGGCCCCCTGGGTCTCCTGGCCCTCCTGGTCCAACTGTGCATTTACATTTCCCTCCAAAGGATCCTTACTTAAATATCCGCCTTCTTGCTCTCAAATAAGACCTTGAAAATATTGCTCAAAGATCTTGTCTATATCGCTCTGGAGCTTATGATCTAAACCTCATTGTTGATGCAATTAAGGAAGGGTTAGACAGCACTTACTATCTTTACAATTCTCAAACTGCCGATTTAACTCATCAAAAAAGTATTAGGTTGGAGCAGGACAATTATGAGCTCCAATCCTTAATTCAAAATCCATGTGTCAAAATGGAATCATTATGCAACGAACTTCAGAAAAAAACGTCTACCAATTCCCTAATTTCCCAAATTGGTGCTCTTCAAGATGATCTGTACAATTTTTGTCAACAAGCTGATTTAAATCGAAATCCTGTGCCTCCTTCTGAATCAGAGCTATCCAAAACTAATTGAGTTAGCCATTGGGCGTTAATGTTATTTTGGCTCCCATGGTAAATACATTTAAACCTTCTTTTTACAGACAAGTTTACCCCAGGGGTAGGAAGTAGTGATTCATTTCTATATATTTTTGAGAATGCAATGGAGGGAGCTCCTGATCGACAAAAAGTCAAATACTTACCCTCTTGCCTTAGTAGATCCATTAAAGAAATCATGGTACCCCACCTCTTGCGATGCAGCACTTGGGCTGAGGTGAAGGCCGCGCTTATTAAGGAATTTGGTAGTGATCTCACCTTGGTGAATCAGAAACAGGCCTTTATGAGTATTAAGTTAAGACATGGCAAATCCCCTGTAGATTTTAATGCTTGATTCTATGATGAGGCTCAAGCCTTTTTAACTAATAACTTCCAAAAACTCAATGATGTTGTTGTTGCCATTTTTTCTGCTTTAGAGTTCAACCCGCAGCTCCATCTTCACATGACATCAATGAAACGAAACTTTACTTCTATTATCTAGTACTAAAAAAACTTTACTTCTATTATAGATATTAAGGAAGCCCTTCTTAAAATTCCCGCTTCTATAGTTACTGAAGCTCCTGCTTCCACTTCAGCCTCACATCCTTAAATTCATGTGGTGAACAACAATGAGTCTGGAAAATTGAGCGTGACCCAACTGCACCTATTGTGGCCGTCGCAACCATACCATTCAGCATTGTTGGATGAAAATGGCCAAAGAAAAGCAAAAGAGGGGTCATCATAGGGCGAGAGGCTCCCTATGCTGACAACTTTACTGCGCCCCAAAACATTAGTTCAAACCATTTCTGCTGACCTTGCTGGCCCCAATGCTCATGATAAGAAAACCCCTATTGAGCCTTCCGTTGATAATAAACCTAGAAATAATTCTTCTTATCCTCTTTCTAAGCTGGCCCATGCAGCTATATATTCTATCCCAGCCCAGTGGGGAGTGATGGTAACCCATATTATAGTGGTGATCCACAAGGTGAAGGTTTTCACTATTGTCGACTCTGTCTCTCCAATTAACATCATTTCTTTTTGACTAAATTAGAATAATTAAGATTAATCCTGATCTTAACCATTCATCAGAATGTGGAACAGCTGGTATTGCATATGCTCGAGCTTTGGGTGCTTACTCCCACTTGCTCCTAAAGCTAGGTGTCCTACAGCTCTCTATACCTGCTGTAGCTCTGGATAATAATAGCTACGACCTCCTATTGGGCACTGGGTTCCTTATGGAACATGCTGTTATTAATGACTTTAAGGATAACTTTATTTCTATATTAGGATACTGTGTCCCATTACTTTTAACTTCTGCTCTTAAGGAAAAAGGGAAGCAGAAGTTGAGACGTGCCTTCTCAAGTCTCCTGTTTCAGTTGAGCATTTAGAATATCGTGTGTTGTGGTCCAAAGTTAAGTTGCCTCCTCCCATGGTTGAGGATGAGGATGGGATGCCTTTACATTCTCCCCAAGTCATTACCATACCTCCGCAGGCCCAAATCCTGGTGGACACTGGGATTCAGTTGTTTCCTCCTACTGATCACTTGCTCGAAATTTCTAATTTACCTAACCCTTCATATACTAAGCTCTCAACTATCCAGGGTTTTTAGATCACGCTTACCAAGGAAACATCACTGTTCTTCTAGCCAACCTTTACTGGTCTCCTAAAGTCATTGAGCTGAATCAACCTATTGCTTATGTCCGCCTCTTGCCTTACGATCAGGCGATGTAGGTATATGGCATTGGGACACTTCATGATTTTGGTTTAGAGGTGCCCCCTGTCATTGCTGCAGTGCCCATACAAATTGGTTCTGATCTGTTTGCTGAGCAAAAAGTGGCTGTCGAAGCTTTGATTGATGAGTATTTAGATATTTTCTCCTTTGGCCCTCACGATTACAGCCATATGCAAGGCGTACAACACCAGGTAAATACTAAATGCTGCTCCTTTTTGCTCTCAACCCTATCAAAAATTGAAAACTGAAGAAGCCCAGGTTACCCTCAAATTAAAGCAATTACTCGATGCTGGCCTCCTTCAACCATTGTGTTGTCCCTGGTCCTCCCTCTCATGTTTATTAAGAAGAATGATTGGAGAATCATGTTGTTATGGACTATTGACAGTTAAATTCTATTATGCATAAGGACAGCTACCCTTTACCCTGCATTGATGACTCCTTGCAATCCTTATCTGGCTCCCAATATTTTTTTGTGGTAGACCTGGCCAGAGGCTACTGACAGATTGATCTTTTCTCTGAGGATCATACCAAGTGTGCCCTCAACTCCCATGAGGGGGATTGTTTGAGCCCACCCATATGCCGCAGGGGTTATGCAACGCCTCTGTTACCTTCCAACAGGCTATTGACCAGTTGTTTGGGAACCATAAACTCATATGTGTGTTAGTATACCTTAATGATGTCACTGTCTTCCCCTGAACTTTTACTGCACATCTTGATCACCTTCGACAGGTATTCCAGTTGCTATGGGAGGCCTCCTTGAAACTAAAACCTTCTATATTTAGATTCTTTGAATGAGAAATGGAATTTTTAGGGGCACAAGGTGACGCAGCAAGGTATCCTCCCATCCCAGATAAGGTCTCTGCCATTAAATGCATAACCGCTCCAAAGAATTTATAAGACATCCAAGACTTGATTGGAATGGTGGGCTACTACCTCCAGTTTATCTCTCACTTCGCTGACCTTGCTAAGCCCTTAGTTGAACTCTACACAAAAATGTTCCCTTCCTTTGGGTTCCTGAACATCAACAGTTCTTTGATTCCCTACGCACTGCATTGACATCAGCCCCCAGACTTAGTACATCCTAACTTTGAGCAACATTTTGTTATCTTCACTGATGCCAGTGACACCGCTGTAGGCGCTATCCTTTCCCAGTTAGACAAAGACCAAGTTGACCACCCAGATGCTTATTTTAGCAAGATGTTAACCAAGGTAGAGCGAAATTACTCAGTAACTGAACATGAGTGCCTGGAAGTTTTAATTGCTATAAAACACTTCCACCCCTATTTGTATGGTAAAGCTTTACATTTATTACGGATCATTCCTCTCCCACTGGCTTTGTCAAATGAAAGATCCCGATGGGAGGTTAGCTCGCTGGGCCTCAGGCTCTAAAATTATGATTTTTCTATAGTTCGCAGAGCTGGCGCCATTCATAAAAATGCAATGTGCTACCCCGCCTCCCTATTTTACATGAAACTATTCCCAAAGAGGATTGACTTTTTGAGCTTTTCCTTCACCCTAGGTTGTGGCCTCAAGGATCTTTCAGACGTTCAAGACCAATTAAAGAAGATGGCTCCTAACACTAAAGTTGTTATGGTTTTATGGTAAAACAGGTTGGCACATCTTTTATGCCCTATCTACGCCCTTCACTTTGTACTGAAACTATCATGGAGACCCATAGAACCCTTAGGCATGGGACTATAAAGAAAACCCTTGAGTGGCTAAAAACCAAATGCTACTGGGAGAATATGGCCGAGTAAGTTCATGATGTTTTGGAAAGTTGCTTAACCTGCTGTTCCAAGGACAAGTCCAATCCACACTTTAAATTTGAGCTTGTAGCCCCTGGGGCCCCTTTTGATACTGTTAGCGTCGATGTTGTAGGGCCATTACCTGTGGCTGTCTATGGCCATCGCTATATTATTCTTGCCATTGATCACCTAACAAAGTGGGTTGAGGTCACTTCAGTCCCTCATGCTACTACTAGAGCTACTGTCCTCTTTCTGTACTGAAAAGTATTCTCCCATCATGGCTGCCTGTGGATACTTTTAACAGATAATGGCACGAGTTATATCTCTTCTACAGTCCAGTAATTAGCTTCTTTGCTAGGTATAAAGCACCTCTTCACTACATCATACCACCCCACCATAAATGGCACAATAGAGCGTTATAATGGTACTTTAATTTCCATTCTACAAAAGTTAGCTGCTTCAGACCCTGTGCATTGGAATGATTTTCTCCCTAGCGCCTTATTGGCCTATTGAGTTAGCTATCACAGGATGATTAAGATGTCCCCTTTCCAAGCCCTATATGGGCGAGAGCCGCTTCTGCCTTCCTGCCTTCATCCTATCATTGATTCAGCTAATCTAAGCAATGTAGAGCTTACCCTGAGACGGTTAACCGATGAGATCATACGTCTCCAAGCTATGACTAATGGATCTATCAAAACTACCACTTTTAGAAAAGGGTTCAAGCCAATGAGCGCCAACCTACGCTTCCCGAATACTCTTTAGGAGATTTAGTCTTGTTCTAACACCATCGCCCTGGGGGTAGGAACCACAAGCTTGCCACCACTTGGTCTGGTCCTTATCAGATGATACACCATAGGGGGCCTGAATACTCTATTGCTGCTACTGGTACTAGCACTGTAGTTAATTGCGTCCATAGCCATTTTCTGCGCAGGTACCATCCCCCTCAGCAAGACCTTGAGAGGGTGTTGTTGGGATTTGACCTGCTTCACATCAGCTCCACTCTAATTTCCCTACCTCCAATAACTCCCCAAAACTTTTTCGCACTTCAACAGAGCATTGTTTTCTATCACCTAATCAACTTGTCAAATGAAAGCCTGCTGTCGACTCCCCCTGATCAATGTCAGGGTGCTGAAGATCTTGCTGGTGGAGAACGTCATTACCCTGAAAGAACTATGATAGAAACACAGCTTATAAATATCTGCTCCTTCACTAAATAAAGTTACATTTTTACCTCTGGTTCATTTTCTTTTCTTATTTCTAGAGCCTCTGTTTAGAAATCTCCTCTCCGTCCATCAACTTCACAATCACAGTTTTTAATAAAATAGATCCCTCATCAACTATTGCAAAGCTCATAGCAGTTTACCAGCCCCTACGTTTAGGATTCCTAGCTCTCCCTGCTGTCTACTCTTTGCGGGGCATTTTATCCCGCCCATTTTGGTATGCTTCAGAGGAGCTATTACCCACAGCTACCCTATCCTGACAGTTAGTTAATCCTTACATTTTGTTAATACATCCTGAATGTCAAATTCTAAGGATTCTTAATAAAAAACCCTGTTGAAATAGACTTAAAGTCTACAGTTAGAAATCACGTCTGATGGCCTAATAAGCTAGCTTTTTTATCACTGGCTGAGTGAAAGGTGGGGGAAGAGCCTTTTGTTTATCCCTTAAAAGTTTGTACCGTTGTCCATTACTAATTATTGTCCTTCATTATCTGCTCCAATGTATGGCAAATAGCAGGCTTTTCATCAGCATATTCACTATCCTTCATTTTTTATAGTAATCCATGAAGGGGCAGTGCCATTATGACTGGTAGTTGCAAAAGCCTGTCAGTATTTTGATGCATTTTTATAGAATAATGCGCTACCTCATTGTTATAGTGTCTGTAGCTTCATGGCTTATCGTGCTACCTGACCTTTAGTTCTTAGGATATTATAACCATCATAAGAAACTATTTTAATGACAATTTTGAATTTGGCTCCATGTATGTAATTACAGAAGTTTTTAAAAGCATATATAACATCTAAACATTCCTGGTCATCTTACCATATAATTGCATTTGTTCTTGTCTAGAACTTGACTGCAGAAGGCTATCTGATGTTTCTTCTACATCATCTCATATCTGAGAAAGTATGGCTCCTATAGCTTGAGAGATGTTTTGGATTGCACTATAAAAAGGTTTTAAAGTTGGGATATCTTAAAGCAGGAGCTTCAGTAAAAGCCTTTAAGAGACAATCAAAGGAGTTCCAGCATTCTTAGGACCAATGAAACGTGATACTCCTGGAAGCAGATGAAATAACGGCTCAGCTATTTGCGCAAACCCTTTTATAAATTGGTGGTAATACTCAATTATTCCAAGGATAATTTGGAAATCTTGATTACTTTTAGGCACCTGCATTCAAATAAATGGTTCCAAGTTTCTGATTCTGTGGCCAATTTCCTCGTGTGTTGATAATATTTCCCAGTTACTCTATCTGCAATTTGAAGAACTGGCATTTACTTGATTTAACATTTAACTGATATTGTCTTAAACTCTGAAAGTTCTCTTTAAAATGAGCCAAGTGTTGGGTAACCATTTTTGAGAACACATTTATATTTTCAGGAATGACTTGGACGTAACTAAATTTCAAATCACCTATATTGGTGTCCATTGCCCGTAGGAAGGTTGCTAGAACGTTACACAATCTTTGGGACATTTGAGTTGGGTGAAATAATCCACAAGAGGTAATTGCACTATCTTCTGGTTGTCACAATTCTGATTTAACTGGAAAAACCCCTAAGTTGGTACAGTGGAATGGGCAGAATCTTCTGGGCCTGAGTATGAGTTACAATCTTAGAGTGCCTTGAGATGAAGCAATATTGGGTTATAGCGGGTTTTTATTGGATTCACTCCAAATAAGGTGATAAGGTGATGTAGGTATTTGACAATTACAATATATATTTACCTCGAATTAGGGCAATAGAGAGTTGAAAATTATCAGCTGAAATTAATGAGAATGGCAGAATAGAATAGTTTAAGCTATGAGAATGGTATTGTCTGAAGCTGCTGATGTATAAGCAAGATGGGCGATTGTAAGAGGTAGGTTGTTAAAAGTTTAGAGAGAGTGAAACAGCAAATAGTCGCTTTATTTATTATATTAAATAAAAAGAGTGTTGTGGGATTAAGTGCTACATATATATTAAGTAGTATATTTGTTGTTTAATGGACAAAGATCATAATATAGTTGGTCTTATTGCTCAGTAGGCTGAACCCTGTGCAAAAACCCTTTAGCGTATCGCCAGAATACCACCAAATCTATAACACTGATCTTCAGGAGGCAGGTTAATTTGCCAATATCTGAAAATAAATTCTAAAGCAGTAAGTTATTTGGCACCTCCTATTTAGCCAAGAGTGTGGTCTATTCAAGGTAAAGAATAAGAATACTTAATACCAAAGTTATTCAAACATAGATAATTAATAATGAAACTGTTGGGGCCATCTTTTTCTTTTTTAAGCACTGGACTGGCCCATGGGCTGCGTGAGGGGGTGATCAATCCTTGACATATGATTTTCTCCAATTACTTTTTCAACTCCATATTACTGGCCTTGCTTCTCCATAATGATCAAAATACATTGGTTCTAGAACACCAGTATCCACACGATGTTAGATCCCCACAGCACACCCAAGGTTGTAGTCATTTGTTTCGATTATTTTAACATATTTTGGATGAGAGCCAGTACTTGGTCCTTCTAATTTCTCAGTTATCTCCTTGAGTTTCTCTCAAGAAACCATAGACATTTGGGAGGGGTGGTTCGGATAATCCAAAAACAGTCAGGTTTCCAAACTCATGTACTTCCTGAAACTCTTCCAGCTGAGTAAGGTGTATTAACTCGATCCTTTGCCTCTGCTTGACAATTAGATTAGAGGCATTAATATGGTGAGTAGTGCACAGATCTCAAGGTGATTAGGCGAGATTGTACCAGAAGTGGTGCAATGTTTGGTCTTTAATGTTGCTAAGGTGAGTAAATTTCCCAGCCAAACCTTCATCTAGCTCTATCTTCAATCTGGTTGGCACTAAGCGCTGCTCTCCAGGGTATAAAATGCAATACTTAGAGGCCCTAAAAGGGATACTACTGCTCTAAAGTATGAAGAAGGATAGAGAGATACTTTTGTGGCTCACTTGTAGGTAACTAATAAGACTAAATTACCGTTGTGACCACGTTGACGAATTTATATCTGGAGTTTAGAGAAATCTGATTATCCTTTGAGTAATTAAGGGCAATATTGATTTAAAATAAAAAAAGTTCTTTATGCACTTTATAACAAAGCCATCAAACTTGATAAAGATAGTAACAACGAGATATTTTGTATACAATTGCTAGTGAGCACTATGGCTGAGGTGCTAACCTGCAAAGAGCCAAACCTCATTGGCAACACACTATATTCTCCTTTGCTCATGGTGCTCATAGGCCCAGCTCTTCCTTATTGTTGGTGATGAGCAACTTGAGAGCTATTTTTATCAGATTTGCAAACTGACTGAAAATCATGTTTGCAGGAGCGCAGCTGTCAACAAAGGCTCGGTCTTAAACTTTATTTACATGAATTGATTGAAACAATCATAAAATTAGTGCGATTCCCATTTATTGCAAGAATGAAAGTAGTATTGAGTTGATTAATCATAGTAGAATCTGATCTCATACATTAGGGAAGTGGGTGTTCAAAGTCACAATTGGTTGCGCAACTTTAACTCCTTTTTAAAGGAGTTAAGGAATGAGAGTCTTCTATATCTCTAAATTGATTGTTCTCAGAAGTTTGAGTGGCATAAGTTTTAAAGATGACTTCTTGATATACTTGTTCTATGGCTGCTCACTAACTTCAGGTGACAGCTGATTTTGCAAAGTTGCCTTTATTGGACTCTTCTTGACTTTAGTATAGTCTGACGTTAACAGGCATTAAAGCGCCCCCTTCTACTTCCAGGAATCTTTTCCCTGGACCTCATCCTCTTGAAAAGTCTCAATGTTCACCCCAGGGCGTCTTTTAAGAAGAAAGCCTATAATGTCTTCTAGATTTAATTATCCAACAAATTATCTCAGCTAGCTTGCACAATTGCCAAAGTTTCCTTGACGCTGTGGGTGGGCTCTGTGAGTCCTCTATTATATTCATTAACATGTGGGGGCCAAGTAGTATGAGCTTCCATATCAGGTGGTTCAATAATAACTTTGCTCCTCTTCAAGTAATAAAACGTTGAGAGTTTATCTAAATCCTTTTCAAGTGCTGGAAGCAAGACAAGTTGTAGCTCCAGATACCTTTTGGTAGCATTTTTTAGTGTGATTTTGACAACAAAGTCCACTATGGCTTTAGCACCTTGCAATTCTGGGCCTTGTGGTAGAATTGGTCAGAGAACTTAGTAAAAAGTTTTTTCAGTTTAAACTGAATGGTCATGAACTCAGCCTTCTGAGTAGGGATGCACTCAGGACTTTTAAACTCTCAAAAAATTGCGTTTATCAAATAAGCAAAATTCTAATGTTTCTTTAGTTAAGTAGGGCATAATCCTATATTAACTCTGGTAATTTATACAAAGACTAATAGTGTTGACTTTAAATAGGTCATTGGTTGGTAGCTTTTCTTTCTCATAACAATCACTTTAGTTACTATGATTCGATTCAAACAGCAAATTTGGATAATCACACACAGGAAAGATGGGTGACTTTATCAATAAAAATAATACAACATGGGAGAGCGTCGCGGCGAGTGGTGCACTTAACGGTGCAACTAGGGGCAAGAAACGCCCTGGAGGGGGACCAGGAACCCAATCCGCAAAGAAATCACAAACTCAGACACCATCTGGGTTTATGGTATTCACTGTAAAGCACGCGCAATATATGTACATTCAGTTCAACCAACCCTTATCAAAGGTGGAACATGGGATCAGACTCTTCCTTGGGGATGAGTCACCAACCCTGTTGGAGAAAACATGTGAGGCACAGCCCTCACTTTTCCCTCACGCGGTGTACGTAGCCACCAACAACATGGGCCACAGCTGGATCAATATTGGTTTCAAAACAGCTAATGAAGCCGATGCCGCAGCAAAAGTCTGTGTGGAAATTGCCCTCCCCAAGGGCAAAAAAATTGTGCGCACTGCGCGCACCAGATGGAACAAAGCAAAAACTTTGTTCATCTCCTTTGACTCGCTCCCCACCAACCTTCCTTGTAAGGTAATCGAGGAGGAGCTCCGCAAAGGTCTTGTGGCCTATGGAGAAATTCAGCAACTCAAATTACAGCGATTTCGCCTGATGCCCAACCTGTGCACAGTCAAAGCTATCACCGTAACCAATCCCTTCCCAGAAGTGGAAGAGGACTTATCCAGAATTCCCCACACAGCAAAATTTCACTTTGAAGATGGGAGCCAGTCAGCCGCATTCCAAGTTACACTGGAACGCGCACCGCCCATTTGCAACCACTGTGGCTCACTGGGCTAAAAGGAACACGCATGCCCCGTGAAAGAGGGCTTAATGGAAAATGATTATTGTGAGGAAGCAAGGAACGAAAATAATGAAAACTTTGCCAAAATGACTGATGGTCACCACCCATTCCGCTAGGTGAAGATGGACTATAATCAATCGTGGACTTAGCTACAAGCAAACAACATAAAGCGGCACAAAAAGCCTGCAAGCAAGCAGCAGCCGAAGCGGTGGCACATGCGGAGTCCACCATTAACCACAGACAAATACAGGAGGATATTTCAGATATTCACTGAACCAACCAATCAGAACACTATGTCCAGGTCGAAAATTTTCACAGTAACCTGACTGAGTCACAAAGTGACATCAGTCATGCACATATTGAGGAACAATGCAACCGCAATTTGGGCGAAAATGTGGTGCACAATTCACCAAAGTTGAACCTCAAAAATATAAAATCCAATCAACAATCCGCATCAAATCAACACGAGACCTGTGCAGGAAAAGTTGATGCAAATGCAAAAAACTGCAATTCCCTTAAATCATTGGGTCAAATCAAGAGAACCAACAATGGCGGTGAAAGAGTTGGAGTACAGACGCGGAGCATGGCCAAAATGAGCCGCGGTGGGATAGGGCCAGAGAGCCCTCCCAACCACTCCTGAGGCGCCGCGGGCACCTCAGTGTCAATAGGAATGCTAACCATCGCGGGAGTCAGGGCTCTTACGTCCCAATCCAAAAAGCTGGAATTCCTGCGAAAACCTCTTGTAGACATCTTGGCCATCCAAGAAACTCACTGTCTACAAAGGGAAGAAGGATCCTGGTCAACCAGGGTCGCACCATCACAATCAGTATGGACGTCTCACTGTGGGGTGATCATCCAAAACAACAAAAAATTTAAAAATTAAAAATTTGTCATCACACTTGCATGGTTGAGTCCTGGTAGCAACAATCACATGCCAAGAGGAAATAATTTCAGTAGCATATATCTATGCACTGTGCACTGCAACCGAGAGAAAACAATTTTTTGAAAACATTTCTACTCTCACCCTCCCACCAGATACCATTATGTTAGGCAATTTCAACTTCTGGGATAACCCTGACACGGATCAATGGCCTAATCCCAGGGGATACCCACCTGGACACATTGAATTCCGCACAATGAAGGCATCTCTTGGCTTACAGGATGCTCTTCCTCCCAGTTCACCACTCCTTCCCCACATGATGTGGCCCAACATACGCGAGGGAGCGCTCATATCAATGAGTTGCATTGACCACATCCTCATCCCACAATCCCACCGATCAAGAATCTCCAAATTTATAACAAGAAAAGATCAATTTTTCTGACTACCAATTAGATACAGTGCAGTTAGCGCCAATCCAATCTTACACACAGGTGTTGCCTTGGAGAAAGCTTCACCCGGAAAATATAAAATTGTCTGAGATATTGACTGGGTCATAAACAAGGCTACGAACCCAGAATTCACAGCTCCATTCACTTTGGATCCCATCAGAACATGGTAAAATTTAAAAAAGGATTTAATCAACAAAACCTGACATATTGCATCACATAAGTACACCGCAGACACGGCCACAATCAAGCGTACCTTGGTGGAACTAGACCACCTGGAAATAAATTCTCTGAGATCTGGCTATAGCCTCAACTGGGGATGCAAATGGGCAGAAATTTCTGCCCAACTTAACAATCTCATCTTTGAACACCAACACAGAATCAAAGTATCAAACAAAGGTAAGTTCATAAAGGAAGGCAAAACCTGTTTGAAATACTTTTTCCACCAATTCCACTCCTGCAGAAACCAGCCCGCATGCACACAGGTCCACAAGGCCAATGGCACCGTGGCAACTGACCCTGAGGAGTTCAAGGCGGAAGTAAACCGCTATTACACCGAATTATATTGTGAAACGCCAACAGATTCACAAAAAAATTAAAGAATTTATACAAACTGCTGAGATACAAAATTACACCACTGAATTACAATATACTATCCCTTATTACATGGGAGTAGCTTTGGGAGACAATTTATGGTGCACCACGTAGGAAATGCCCAGGGCCTGATGGGATACCCTACGAATTTTACAAAAAATATTTTTAACAAATCGCCCCCCTCCTATTGGCGTCTATGAACCAGAGCTTGTTGAAAACACTCCTATTACCAGGAGGCCATGAATCCTAAGTTATAACCTTGTATAAAAATGATGACAATTTGGACGTGGCCAACTGGCGCCCAATTGCACTCTCAAACACTGAAACAAAAATTCTAACAAAAATTTTAGCAGCCAGATTAGACGCAATTGCATCTGACGTCCTATAACCCAACCAGTTTTTGTTTATACCAGGGCGTTCAATCTGGAACAACATTCACCCTGTTGCAAACATTTTCCAATCCAAAGCAACTGGTGCCCTGGTCTTCTTGGATCAGGAAAAGGCGTATGACCGTGTTAGCTGGTCATACCTAAAAGAATGTCTACATGCCTTCAAACTCTCACCAAGATTCATAAAATGGGCGATGCTCCTAACAGAATCTGCAACCATGGATGTATGTGGCCCTGGATTCCTAACAAACAAGATTAACCACACAGAGGGCTCAAACAAGGGGATCCCCTCAGCCCATTGCTATACAATTTCAGCTTTGACCCACTCCTCCGAGTAACTGACTCACATCTCATGGGGATAACTGCACAAGGACAACAAACAGTCAAGATACTGGCCTTTGCAGATGAATGCGTAGCAGATATAGCAAACAATGAAGATGCCTGACAGCTGGAACGCACTCTAGAGGAATACTCCAATGTGAGCAATGCATCGCACAACAAAAGAAAGACATAAATCATCCTCTTAGGCAAATACACAAACAATTGGGCCACAAAATCAGAACCTCATACCAACACACGAAGAAAAAAACCCAATTATTTTACCCTTTGCAACACCTCCCACCACCACTCCTGTCTATCACCTTGGAATCTGGCTAGAATCAGGGCAATATGCTAATGAGACAATGGAAAGTAACCTGTTACAACGGGTATCCAAACGCGTCGCCTCCCTTAAGGGAAGAACCCCAGGATTAACAGGGCGTTACAGTTGCTAACTCGCCCATCCTCCCATTACTATGGTACCTGGCCCACATGATCGCCTTCTCACCTACCTTTATAACTTCAATTTGCGCGCTTATCCAGGGCTGGCTGTGGCCCAGCTCTCACCCTCCTATATGGATGGAAACACTATTTGGCCCACGATCAAGCGGAGGCATGGGACTAATAGATTTCAGGAGCCACGCCAATCACATCCTAGGTACCTGGATAAAGGAAGTCCCTGCTCCAGACCTCCCGCAACAACACTGGTCCAGAGCAGCAAGGACTAACTTTACACAGGCTTTTAAATTAACCAACCCACATAGTCCACCCAGACTACTTTCTTATCTTGCCAAGCATCATACTTCAATGGGTCTGCATGGAACCTCCCCTCATTTCAAACATATCCTCCGAACTATCCGCCATATGGGATGGACCATAGAGAACATGGGTACTATACAGGGAAGGGGATGACCCAGCCCCCAATTCAAATTAAGAAACCCAGAAAACCACCCCCAGAGAGATATGCTCGCAACAACCCCAAGCATATCTAGGATAGAATACCTAGATATGTTGGACATTCCTTATGATTTAACCACACAGAAAGCAATGTGGAAAATGACACACCACCCACTCCTACAACCAAGGATAAGAGCAAACGCCTGGCGCTGTTTGAGAAGGACCTATAGGATGGCGGACCGCTTCAACTCCCTCCACAAAACATGTGCAGTATGTGGAGGGGAGGGATCCCTAAATCACCGCCTAGAAACATGCCCCCCAACCAAAGCTATATGGCAGGAAGTCGCACTCCTGCTTAAGATCCAAAACGAACAGGAATTCTCAATATCAAAGAGCATCTTCGCGCTCCAGATCGAGTCACCAATCCCATCTACCCTCCGTTCCCTAATAAAACCCATTGCAATGTGAACAATCCACACAATTGCATTAGATGCGTTCAAGGGCACGGTCCCAACCATTCATGGGGTTATTAACAGATTCCATGTCCACTTACTGGAGCACTTCCTAGCCTGGCTCTATGGATATATGAGACCAAGGCAAAAAGCGCTCATAGAATCATGGTTTCCACTCTGTTTCCTCCACACAGACCCTTTCCTTCACACCTGCTCCATAGCAGGGGAAACCCCCTCAGAGTAGTGCACCAACCCCTCATACCTGGCAGTCCCGCTGGCAACAGGGGTAACTTGAGTACCCTGGGGAGCCCAATTTTATATTTGTCAGTTATTTCCTTAGTTTTACGTATATTTGGTAATGTCCGTACCCTGGTTGGCTTACCTCAGTTAAATAAAAATAAAGAGGTCATTGGTTCTGTGCATGATCATCTTAAACATCTTCAGGAATGATTGCACATTTCCATGCTTGTCAAACTTTGGAAGGTATCCTGCTTAAATTGCTGGAATCCAGGATGGAAACTTCCTGTTCTGTACATAACTGACATAGCACTATCCCATAGTCCTGGGTAGCTAGTATGGGGTTGGCTCATTTCAGGAGCTGGGGTCTCCATAGGATGAGGCAAGGTTGTTGACGAGGTAGGTTTGATTTAGTAAGTCGGTTCATAGTTTATTGAGTATCTCTTCTAAGGTGTCAGGATTTGCCCTACTAATGGTGAAGCCTCTATACTGAGGTCATGACTCATAGATATAATTTTATAATATATGCCAAATTGTGTTATTCCTTAGATTGATTGGAGCTATTTCAATAAGATACTATATCTAGTATCATTGTGTATTTATCCCAATAGCATTTAATACAGATTACCGGCAACTAAAGCTGAGTATAATCAAGCATTTAATTATTAAATTCATTACTATTATGTTATTGGTAACTGATGATGAGAGTTTTCACTAAGAGAGGCATTTGATTACTAATTATCACTTATTATCTATTAATCTACCACTTATCCTTAATCTAATCTCTACTCTCACTTTTTACATAAGTACTCTAAATAGTTTGAGGCTTCACTTTTTAAACTATCACTTAGCTTTCCCATTATTTCTCATTATCTGCAAACTCAATTGATAGCCAGATCTAAGGTATTTTAACCCTTTGTGGTTCAACCCACTGGGCGTTTAGGTAACCTGATGTAATTCAGGAATGGTGGGGTTGAGTATTCCCCACGTCATTACACAAGAGTTATTTTCCAAATAGCTCAGGTTAGGTGTGGGACCTGGCTTTACAAGGGCACCAACACCAGACATCCTGTATATCTTTTTTAACTCTTTATTCCCAAGTAATTTTGATTCTCCTGCTCCTGAAGGTACTGTTGCTTAGACTATTATAGCTTTGTGATATTTCTCCATATACCAAGAATGATAGTGCGCACACATCTAATTTGTTCTTGTGGACAGCATTAAAGTTCAAAGATCGTGGAATTTCAATATAGTTCATTGTTTGATTGGATGAGATCGCCAATATCTGCTTTTAGCTCCAAAACTAGCCCTTTCAACCTGTCAAAATCCCGCTTCATGGCTTCTTGTCAACATTTGATCTGTTAGAGCTTGGACTGGAGGTAAGCTGTGTCTTGATGATACTTTGTAAGTGCAGCAGCCACCCCATTTTTCATTGGGTGTACTGGTCAAATATCTCAACTACTGTGGCCAGTTATAATGTCACCTGGAATAACTTTATTGCTTTAAACTTCCTTCTAAGCCAAATCATGCCTTAGTCCATTCATTAGTGACCCCTTGGTTATCTATGCAGCTTGGTATCCTAGAGTCAATATGTTCCAGTTTAATTGATCAAAAATCTTGTCCAAATTGTTATGATATCTATGCACTAAAATTGTAGTTGTCATCAACAGACTAAAAAACAAAGAAACTTGCTTAAGCTTCCTATTCAGGTCCCACCGTATATCTTGTTTTGTTGATTTCA
Organism: Massospora cicadina; assembly: GCA_022478985.1. NCBI lineage: Eukaryota > Fungi > Entomophthoromycota > Entomophthoromycetes > Entomophthorales > Entomophthoraceae > Massospora > Massospora cicadina. Next base: position 6,937 of record JAKSZP010008729.1, on the reverse strand, counting down.
ATCAAAAACTTACATAATTATGGCTTGATGATGAAAAATGGTTAATTGGGAGTTCTTCACTGTGGGTTGAAGATACCCAGTGAGGTATTTCCCCAGCTGGGCTAATCTGTTAGCTAGTTATATTACTTGATGATGACTCAGAGACCAAAAGACCTTATACTGTTGGATCTTTGATTTTAATACTGCTAATGATAATATGAAGTGGACACTAGATCAGATTGCTCGTGGCTGAAATTCTAAAATTTCAATATAAAATATGTCAAACTGTTGCAACTTTTTTTATTTTTATTATATAACCAAGGCAAGCCGACCAGGGGACGGGCTTTACCAATATGATTGTGGAAATGGTGGGGGAGGGAAGAAAAGCAATGACTAGATATGATTGGGCACCCCGGGGTACACAGGTTACCCCTGTTGCCAGCTGGGACCGCCAGGTGTGGGGGGATTGGTGCTCTATTCTGGGGGGGGGTTGCCCCATATAGATCAAGTGTGAAGGAAGGGGTCCGTGTGAAAGAACCAGAGTGGGAACCATGAGTTTATGAGTCTCTGCTGTCTAGGTCTCATATGCCCATAGAGCCAGGCTTGGAGATGCTCCAGTAAATGGACGTGGAACCTATTGACAACCTCATGGATTATAGGGACTGTGCCTTTGAACACATCCAAGGCAATAGTGTGGATCGTCCACATTGCAATGGTTATCAATAGGGTGCACAGGGTGGATGGTATTGGGGAAAAAAGTCAGATAGCAAGGAGGCTCTTCGAGATAGAGAAATCTTGGCCATCTTGAATCTTGAGCAGGCATGCGACTTCTCGGTATATGGCTTTTGATTGGGGGCAGGTTTCTAGGCGGTGGTGTAGGGAGCTCTCTCCTCCACATACTGCGCAGTTTGCGTGGAGTGAGTGGGAGCGGTCCGCCGTTCTGTAGGTTCTTCTTAGGCAGCGCCAGGTGTTGGTCCTTACCCTTGGCTGGAGGAGTGGATGGTGCGTCATCCTCCATATTGCCTTTTGTGTGGATAAGTCGTAGAGGATATCCAAAGCATCTAGGTAGTCAACTCTGGCGATGGATGGGGTCAATGTGAGTATATCTCTGTGGGGATGGTCTTCTGGCTTTTTAACGCAAAATGGGGTCTGGGTCATCCCCTTCCCTGCACTGTAACGGTGGTAGCAACATTTCACCCCATGTGGCGGATGGTTTGGAGGAGGCGCTTAAAGTGAGGGGGGGGGGGGGGTTCCATGCAGGCCCGTTGTGTTTGGGCATTTAGTGAAGTACATTAGTAAGATGGAAGGATGGTGAGGGTTGGGTATTTTGAGTGCCTGCGCGAAGTTGGCCCTTGCTGCCCTGGACTAGTGCTGTTGCAGGGGGTCCGGGGTTAGCACTTCCTCTATCCAGGTGCCCAGGATGCAGTTGGCATGTTGCTCGAAATCTATCAAGCCCATGCCCCCACTAGAGCGTAGGCCATACAGTGTCTCAACCCAGACTGGTGGGCGGGATCCAGGTCACATCCAACCCTGGATGAGTGCACGTATCAACGTTATAAAGGTGGGGGAGAAGGGGATCACATGTGCGGGGAACCACAGCATTGGAAGGATGAGCGAGTTGGCAACTGCCACTCGCCCTGTTAACCCAGGGGATCTACCCTTGAGGGAGGCGATTCTGTTGGGTATCCATTGTAGCAGGTTATTTTTGATCATCTCGCTTGCATACCCCCCTGTTTCCAAAAATATCCCAAGGTGGCAGACAGGGGTGGTGGTGGGGGGTAACGCAAAGGGTAGAGCGAGCGATTTTTGGCATCTTGGGTTGTGTGTGGTGGGAGATGTGGTCCAGTTGGTGGTGTACTTGCCAAGGAGGATAATTTCAGTTTTCTGTTTATTAAGCGATGCACTGCTCACCATGGAGTATTCCTCTAGGGTGCACTCCAGCTGTCAGGCATCACTGTTGTCAGCTATACCTGTTACACAGTCATCCGCAAAGGCTAGTATCTTGACAGGGAGTTGCCTGGTGCAGTAATGCCTCTGAGGCGTGAGTCAGCAATGCGGAGAAGTGGATCAATGCTGAAGTTGTACAGTAGTGGGCTGAGGGGTCCCCTTGCTTAAACCCTCTGCGTGGGGCGATCTTGTTGGTTAGGAAACCAGGGCCATATACTGCCATTGATGCAGATTCCGTGAGGAGCATTGCCCAGTTGATGAACCTGGGTGGGATTTTGAAAGCATGTAGGCGCTCTTTTAGGTATGGCCAGCTAACGCGGTCATATGCCTTCTCCTGGTCAATGAATACCAGGGCACCCATCGCTTTGGATTCGCATACATTGGCGATGGAGTGTATGTTAAACCAGATGGAGCGCCCTGGTGCAAAACCAAATTAGTTGGGTGATAGAGCTTTTGAGGCTAGTGCTCCCAGTATGGCGGCTAGAATTTTTGTGAGTAGTTTAGTGTCAGTATTTAAGTGCTATTGAGCGCCAGTTGGCCAGGTCCAGTCTGTCGCCCTTTTTGAATAGGGTAATGACATAGGAGTCCTGGCCTCCTGGGAGGAGAAGAGTCTCCAGCAGGCGCTGGTTTATAGATGCTAGGAGGAGGGGGGCGATCTGTTTAAAGTATGTTTTGTAAAATACGTAGGGTATCCCATCAGGGCCTGGGCATTTCCTACGTGGTGCACCGTGGACTGTGTTCCAGAGCTCCTCCTGCATTATCAGGTTTAGGATACTATAGTCCAGCGGTGCCCTTTGTATTCTAGAGGAGTATAAATTTTTCATTTTTTGGGTGTCAGGTGGGGTTTTGCGGTAGGGTTTGGTGTAATAGTGGTGGATTTCTGTCTTGACCTCCATTGGGTCAGTTACCATGGTTCCGTCAGCATTGTGGACCTGTGTGCACTGAGGCAGGTTGCCTTGGGAGTGGTATTGGTGGAAGAAGAACGCCAAGCAGGTCTCGCCTTCTCTTATGTGCTTACCTTTCCATGATATTTTGATTCTGTGTTGGTGTTTGTGGTGAGGGCGTTAAGGCAGGCGGAAATTGCCACCCATTTGCGCCCCCAATTCAGGCTGTATCCAGTTTTGGGGTGTTTAGTTCAAGGTGGTTGAGTTCCATCAGGGTGCATCTGATTGTGGCGGTATCCGCAGTGTATTTGGTTGAAGCGATATGGCAGCTCTTGTTTATTAGTTTAGATTTAAATTTTTTCTTAAGATTTGATGGGATCCTATGTGAACGGGGTAGTGAATTTTGGGGTTGAAGCTTTGTGCTCAACCAATTCAAAAATTTTCAGGGAGTTTTATATTCTCCGTGTATAGCTTCCTCCAGGGCGTCATCTGTGTTTGAGTCCTGGTTGGCGTGAACTGCACTGAAAATATACATTGGTCAGATAAATTAATTTTTTGTGGCAAAGATAATTATGAATGAGCAACAGGATTTTGGTGCAAGGATGTGGTCGATGCAGCCCATTGAGTTAAACATACCCTCACATATGTTGGGGCAGGTCATGTGGGGAGGAGTGGAGCCCCGGGGAGGGTGTTGTACAGGCCAAGGGATTCTTTCATCACATGGAACTTGGAGTGTCCCAGTGGGTATCCCCTGGGCTTGGGCCATCATTCTGTAGTGGGATCATCCTAACAGTTGAAATTGCCCAACATGATAGTGTCCGGCAGGAGGTTGAGCATTGGGATGGATTTGAGGAATTGTTTCTGCTTGGACATGGTACAAGGTGCATAGATACAGGCTATCAATAGTGTGGCCTCTTGGTTTGTGACTCTTGCAATTAGGATGCGGCCATCTAAGTGCGATGAAGATTTGAGGATTTTTAATTTTTTGTTATTATTATGGACGATTACCCCACAGTGGGACGTCCATATCAACTGGGACGGTGAGACCCTGGCCGCCCAGGATCCCTCTTCCCCCTGTAGACAGTGGGTCTCTTGGATGCCCAAGATGTCTACCAGGGGTTTGCACAAGAAGTCCAGTTTTTTGTCCTGGGACGCTTGAGCCCTGGATCCTGTGTGTTCAGCATCCCTATTGACACTGAGGTGCCCGCGGCGCCTCAGGAGCGGTTGGGTGGGCCTTATGGCCTTAGTCCCCCACTAATTGCCTTTGACTTGCTCCGTGTGATTGGGCCAGCCCACTTCAAGGCTTCTGGCTCCATACCTTGTGATGATTTTGTGCAGATATTATTAGAATTGGGGATTGTATTAAGCTTTTCTGCACGTGATTTTGGTTGACCTGAGTTGGTGCTCTGATTAGACTCCTAATGTTTTGGGTTTGATTTTGGCGCTCTGGGCCCTGTTGATGCATCCATAGTGGATTCATAATGTCCCAGTAGGTTTATTTGATTAGGATCACGCGGTGATTCTGTCAGCTTGAGAAAATTTTCTGTATGGGTTTTCCAATCTGACTATTTGGTTCAGATCACATTCTCCATGGTTGCTCCGGCTTGGATATAGTTTCTGATTGGGTGGTTTGGCCAATTTCCTCTTTGTCCATCTGGATTTGGTTTGGGTCGATGGAGGAGTTCATGAGAGATGCAGCCTTGGCTGCTTCCCGCTTGCAGGCCTTCTGTGCCTGTTTGCATATTTTGAGTGAGATTTGGTGAAGATGTAGTGTCCATCCTCTCCCCAGAGGAAAGCGTGGTTGGCATCAACCATTCTTCCAAAGGACTCCTCATCTTTGTCCATGGCATAATCACAGAAGTCTGGGGCCATGATCCCCTCTTTCATGGGGCACGCATGCATATTCCTTGCTCCCCAGTGCGGTGCAATGGTTGCAGATGGGGTTGCACGTTCTGTTGTGACGCGGAAAGGTTTTGACACTTCCCCATCTGGGAGGTGGAATACTGCAGTGTGAGGGGTTTTAGTTAAATTCATGGCCACATCAGGGACAGGTTCAATTACAGAGATTGCCTTTCCTGTGCACAGTATTGGCATCGGGTGAAAACACTGTGGTTTGAGTTGTTTTATTTCTCTGTAGCTTTTAAGGCTGAATTGGAGTTTGTCCTCAACTAGCTTATAGGGGATGTTGGTGGGAAGTGAGTCAAAAGAGATGAACAAAGTGTTTGCTTTGTTCCATCTGGTGTGCGCGTTGCGCACAATTTGTTTGCCCTTGTGGAGGGCTATTTTGACACAGATTTTGCTGCAGCATTTGCATCCTTTTTGATCTCAAAACCCATATCGATCCAGCCACAGTGGATGGTGTGGGTGGTAAGGTATACTGCATGGTGAAAGAGGGAAGCCTGTGCCTCACCTACTTCTCCCACAGAGTTGGGGAATCGACCACTAAGAAAAGTCAGAGCCTGTGTTCCACTTTTGATAGGGGCTGCGCATACTGTATCTCCATGTATTTGTTTTGTTTTGTTGTAAATTCCACAAACCTGGGCAGTGTTTGGGTTTGTGGTTTCTTGGTGGTGTTAGATCCCAGTCCCTATCCAGGGCGTTTTTTGCCTTTGGGTGCTCCGTTTTGGCCAAAGCCTGATATGACTTTCACCCACTTTTGTTGGGTTTTATTAAATTCGCTCATCTCACCTGTGTGATTATCAAAATCTATCTTCTTGAATCAAATCTTGGTAACTGATGTTATTGTTATGGGAAAGAAAAGCTAAACTGTTGTAACTTTCCCTTAGTAAAAGCACATCTCAAAATTTTTAACTTGAGGGGTGTAACAACCAAGTTTATCTCAAGTGTTGCATTTTGACTCAAATTTGGATTTTCTGAATCTGAGTAAAATTGTTTAGAAAGATTTTTGGTTCGTTTGGTTTTGGGCGTTGGGTTATGCCTCGCCCAAATTGTAGAATAGACTTGTAAAAGCCTAAACAATGATTTGGATGAGGCCTCTGAAGGGCACCTTTATAAGGCGCACCCACCATTTCCAAAGCTCACTTCATAATTTTATCCCTTTTCCTCCTGGGGAGAATTGTCAGTTACTCCTCAGAAAAGCTCTTTTTGGCGGCCCCTTTTTATCTCCAGAATAAAAATAAAGGTTTTTCTCAGGGTTAGCATACCTCGCTTACCTGTTGGTCTTTTTTGGTATCTAGTTATGAGGAGTTTTTGCATGGGTGGGTCAGACCAACCAGTATTTAAACTTTTCATAACCAACTTGGTGTAGGAATATTTGGCGCTGTTGGTGCCCCAAACCTCTCCCTACTCAAAGTTAGGCTGCTTTGGTGCTGTTGGTGCGCCAAAGAATCATTTACTATATGGCAGTCGGAACTGGGGCTTTTCTGACTGTTACAAGGGGTGTACTAAAATATAACTCCCTCCAGTGTCATTTAATTAGTGGTAGGAAAATTAACAGAAAACAATGGATTGAATTTTTCACAATCTTTTCCTCCTTGAGTCCAATCCATTGTGAGTTTTTTTAAAATTTATTTTTTAGCTACTACAGCCCCTTGTAGTGAGAACTATTTATGTAGCATAAGCACTCTTCACACTACGTGCATAAGTCATCAGTTTACTGGTTCAAACTACTAGCTTCCTAATAAGTTTGAACAGCTGATAAGCTTGACAATAGAGCTCTTTATCAATAATTTAGTATAATCAAATAGTATTTGTAGTCATGTTACTTTATTTAAGATGCTTTACCGCTCTCATGATGAGGATCATTGACTATTGTTCAATGCAATTGTAAAAATGAAATTGATATTTGGAAAAGGTTTTAATGAGGAGTTTTGAAATTACAAATTAAATCATGTGTATTGGGAAAAATCTCATTAATGTTATTAAAATCCTGATGCTTTTTAATTACAATCCCAAAAACAATTCAACTAATTTCTAACACCATCAAAATAATTTCAAAGTAGGACCCCAAAAAGTTGGCAAAGACATCAAATTTGACTTTAAAAGTTTTAAGATGACGAGAATATTGACAGGATATGGGATTTTAGACCACTTTCTTTTCTTTTAGAGCCAGGAGACTCAAAGTTCCTGGGTGCTAGACTATAAGGTTTTACTTTCCTTGGCCAGAA
>JAKSZP010008728.1:0-26518 GCA_022478985.1 Massospora cicadina | reverse complement strand
ATTTCGCGGTTAGTGAATAGTCTTATTACTTAACGTAATTATAATACTAACCTATCAATATGGTGATTCCCTATAGGTATGATTATCCCGCGTTATTTGGTTATTAAGTTTTTATTTACCTTGGTCCTAGTGTGCTACCTACTAATATAGTAGAACTTTTATCAAATTATGGCTTAGCCTATTTTTACTTTAAGGATATCATCTTATGATGGTAAAGATTAGTGTATTCCTTAGTATATCCCTTAGCATCTTCCTTAGTCCTTCCCTGACTTCTTTTCTGCTTTCTTAACCTCTTTCATCCTTCCTCCTTTTTATCCCCTGCTCTATTACAGTCTTAATCTTTCTATTCTCTTTATTATTAATGTTTACATTAGCACCCTGGGAGCTTTGAAGAATATTAGAAAACCTATCACATTATTTACAATATTTTATTTAGTAATATTTTCTATTGCAGAGATTAGTCAGCGGTAAGCGTGTCATGTATAAGCTGTAGCATATACTTTTTAGCATGGGGATTTTATATATGCTCCGACTGTGAGAGGAATCTTACCCGGGGAGCATAAAAGGATAAAGTTTAGAATATAAATGACTAATGCAAATGAGTGAAGAGTCGAAAATAAAAGTAGGATAAATAAAACAGAATAAAAAGAGTTGGGAATAAAAGGGTATTAGCATAGTCTATATGGCTAGTGTAGATTAGTGATAAAATCCACTTTGTGATTACTTGTTAGAATATAGGTGAAATAGATCAGTGGCAAGGTGGGGATAGTTGACTAGAATCGTAAGTTGGCAAAACAAACTATAAATAAAAATAGAAAAAATAAAGCAAAGATAAATATATAAAGGGTTGAATAACTAATAAGTCTATAAAGAGGGGGTATGGGGGTAATATATAATAGATAAGTAATCCCATAGTTTTATGATCTACCCTATTATATTACCTCTTATTTTTCTACTCTCTTTATTCGTCCCTTCCTCTATACATTGGGTAGGTTAGTTTTATTATTGATCTAAGTGGATAAAATGGTCACTATAATTGACCTTTCTCATTTTAGATTAGAAAATTTGGTTAGTTGCTACATGAAAAGATTCCAGACTAAAGGGATGTTCCCTCATGATAGAAAGAGCTTATAACTAACAAAATATGTAAAAGAAGACGAGAGGAAGAAAAAGAATCCTGTGAACATAATAACTAGAATGTATGAATCAAATAGTTGATTGTGAAGGTGAAAGTGGGATTGGTAAGGTTAACTAAATGTAAGATAAATGAAAGGGATGGTGGGATAAATAACGAATTTAAAGAAATGGTAAATATAAAAGGATAATGTAGATATAATACCTGATGTTGGAGATAATCTAGCAGGTTCACTATGTGTCTGGGTAGAACGGGGGACCAACTCTACCAATTAGGAAAGGGGGAATGCATCATAGCGGGAGAATGGTGACTGTAAGAGAGTGAGTATAAAATAGCTTACCTAGGGAAAGACTTTTAAGAACTACAAGACTAAGGCCGATCATAAAAATGGTTTCACGAATATAACAAGAAATCAAGTATAAGGAGGAAGGCGGGTAATGGCTAAGAGTAATTTGGGTTGAAAGGAGGTCAAGGGAATTGGGGATGAAGGGAAATTGACAATAGCAAAAAAGGGTGTAAGAAGGTGAATAGCCTAAGAATAAGAATAAAAAAGAGGAAGCTCAAAAGGATGGTAGGGTGGAGGAAGGAGAAAACAAGAAAGGGGAAAAGAATGCCTAAGAAGAAAAAGAGTAAAGACTTGGGAAAAATATAAGGAGGGATAAGGAAGAAATAGCCGAGGGTAAGAAAAGGATAGTAGTAAGAAAGTTGAAAACAAATCTAATGGTAGGGGTTGCCTCATATGTATAAAACTAAGCCAACTATAGTAGTTTTGACATCCTATATAGGGATTATCATACAAGGGACAAACCCATATAATGATGGAGGGGTTGACGGGTAGAAAGTATAGACCGGTTGTAATCGTTACTATCACGATCCATTATCTGCATCTACTCTCGTTTAGTTGGTGTAAACTATTTCATACCCCTCCCTCCCATACTATAGTCTTTTTCATCCTTTCAAGTTATTAATTTCTCCTTTATACTCATTTTGGGACACATCCTATCCACCTTACTTTCTTTCATCTCTACTATCCTTCTATTGTTTATTCTCTACTTTCTTTCCTAACTCTTTTCACCTACGTTGAGTTATTTCCCTACTTTCTATTCCCTAATTAGGTTTGTTACCTTCTCTAGACCTTTTATTCTTCCTACTATACACATACACTGCTCATATATCTACTTTTTTATCTTTCTCCCCTCATGGATACTGTGTGAAATCATGTTATGAAAGGGGTTTGTCTGTGTATACGCATAGGTTATACCCTATTTATCTATTAAATATTATTCTATAAGGCTAACTATTTTACGTCTTCTCAGTAAACTTATTTTATAAAAATATTCATAGGGGAGTTAGGATAATTTACAATCTTGTTTATTCTATTATCCCTGCTTTATTCCCCAGTAACCACTTTCAATATAATGAAATATAGTTATTAGTAACCCCTCAAAAGTTTTATAAATTTAATATAAGTTTGAGCTATCAAAACTATTATTGATTGAATTATCCAAAAACTCTTTATCCAAATACTTCTACCCATACCCACATAATTCTCTATGCAAACAATACTCCTATGAGTGGAAACTATAAACAATTTTAAATAAGATAAAATGGACCAATAAGGCTCGTCTATAAACTAGAAAGGGAACACAAACAGAAGAATAAAAAGGAAACAAGAGACTATGTAAAGGATAGAGACTTTATAAGCATCTATACCCATATTTTTATGTTGGCTAAGAGGGATTACCCCTGTATTGATACTAGTGGTTTTATCTATAAAGTAGCTAAGAGGGCTGGTAAAATGATTATCAGAGGATGCATCAGGATAAAAAAGTGGGGGAAGTATAAAACTAATTGGGTTATTTATAAACTGTATGGGGTAATTGGCTCATAATTGATGGGATAAGTATCATTTATATAAAAATGTATTAACCAGGATGAAAAGGGTGGTGAAAGATTAATCGAGAAGAATAGTATCTTGACAAATTTTATCAACCAGAAGGATTAACAAGGTTTATTAGCCTATAGAGTTAATCTTGTAGGGGTTACTTTTTTATGGTTCAACTATTCTTTATAGTCCTATAAAAGGATTGTTTACCCTTCTTTATCCTGAGACTATATATTATTTTAGGGGGTAGGTTATTGTTAAGTTTACAATCATTTATATAATAATGTTTCAATCCTGCGACTATCCCCCCTTATGCTCCCCCTACCCCAATCTTTATCCCCCTTTATACCTTTATTGAAGTGAATATTTAAATATTTAAATCCTATTTAATTAGATTTCTACTGTAGCATTTTAATTTTACGTGTATAGGATTAGGAAGGGTTGGGAGGGATGGTCCCTAGGGAGGGAGATCACAGACACTGTGTAACAGTGACGAGAACCACCGAAAGATCTATACAAGATGAGTGGGTAGTAAGATAACGGAACAATCATTGACTAGAGATTGTGTTTGTGGCATATAGCTAATCGTGATATAGTTTAGAAAATATCTAAGATTGATGGAGTAGGAATAACAAAGAGTAATCCACGTGAGGGGATCAGCAAGGATAAAGATAGATAGAAAAAGGGGATAGGGGAAGAAATGGAATGGCCGGGGGTTGTAAAGATTGTATAATTCGTATAAAGGAAGGGATGGTAAACATATAAGTGTGAAAAGGGTATATATAAGGATTAGCCAAGAAGAAGATTAGCAGATAAGGTTTACGGGAACAAATAAAGGGAAGGATAAAAAGGAGCATAATAAAAGAGTAAAAACTTAAGGGAATAAATTATGGTAGCAAATTAATATTGTCATATTTCCCTCCTTTCGTTCCTATTTTCCTTAGTTTATCCTGGTTAAAATCTTGAACCCTAATTATTCAATTTAAGCTTTGCATTTTATTTACCTTATTTACATAAGTTATATTATTGAACCTCAGCAGATTTATCCTCCTTAGTTACCTGGTTAACCTTTTAAGTAACATCCCGAATTATCAATCAAAATCGGAATTAGCAATTATATAAAAATGTAGATAAGAGGATATAACAACAATCAAGACTTTAGCAGTAGTGGGGACAGAATAGGTATAGCCATATCAAATGGTGATTATAAATCCCAAATAGGGTTATATTTGAAAAATCTAATAGGGAATCTAATTTATAGATAAAACTATTAAATTAATAGATAAAACTTCCTGGGATAAAGTCCTTCAGAGGAATAGTTGAAAGATGGAGTAGAATGGGGAATAAAATATAATACTAAAATAGTAAATATGTGAGACTCACTCAACTTCGTAACTGGAGGATGGTAGGTTGCTAATAGTAATAACAAAAGGGGGATCCTAACAAGGAGCATAGCCAAGGGTGAATAATTATTCACAAGGGAAAGTAATAAAAAAGGTGAATAAAGTTGGGAAATTGAAAGATTGGATAAAATATGGTATAATGAACTTAATCCTCGAAGAATAGGAACTAGTCAATAGTAGGATAAACTATCAAAAAGAAAAAAGTTGAGAGAAATTCAAACCTTGTGGATATAATAATAGCTATAGTGAAGGGTAAACCGGAAAAGTTATATTGCAGATGCTCCTAATCTATTTTGATTATTACGTTGATAAATATTTATTCTCAATAAGGTCTACAACAGTTTAGCCGATAAAAGGTCAGTAACCTTCATCAATAAGGCCAACGGGTTGTAAAAAGGGATTATAGTAGGGAGCATCACATAAATGCTGGTCTTATAAAACCTTTAGAATAAAAAGGCTAAGGAAAAAATTTGGTAATACGAAGGTGAATAAAGAAAAAGAGAGGGGGTACGAAGGAGAATCCAAAGGATGGGGAAGTAGGAAAAAAGGAGGGGTAAGGATCAACAAAAGTGGGAAAAAGGCAGATCAAAGGAGTACCAATGTGAGATTAGGGAGAATATAAGAAAGATAGGGTAATAAGCATCCAACCCTCTCTCTCATCCACCCCTACCGTCTTTTGTTTATTTACATTTAGGTTGCCCTATTTCATTTAATCCTATTAGTACTATTTTATCTTTAAGATATTTTATAATCATAAATAGGGTTATAATTGGCATTAAGAGGGTTTATCATAATCTTCAACAGGGTAATCATTATCATATTGATTTATCCAAATTATTTGATAGCACTTATTAGGGTTAAAATAAACAATTCTATAATAACTAGATTCCATGCTTTATCCTCTACAAACTTTTATTCCTACGCTTTATCAGATAGTTATATTATATCCTTTCCTACTCCCTCCTTTTATCCTCAGCTGATTCCCCATTTATTCAAATACTTTTTATTCAAATACTAGATTAATTCTTATAATTATGTGGGTTAGATAAAATGCAAAAGAAAGACTCAACCTTTATAAAATACCCCATAGTAAGATTCAAGTTAGCACATATTGCTTGTTGACAATTGTTTGTTGAAAACTGTTTATAGAAATAAGAAGGAGGAATATTAGGAATCAAGGGAATGGGGAAAGGGAATAAAATGCAACATACTATCTAAGGGCCATTATAAAACCAACCCTATTACCCCTTATACAAATTTTTATACACATATCATAATTCTATCTATACAAGAATGTATCGAATGTATTTTACTAGGTAGAACTTTTTAGATTGTTTCGTATAAATATGGTTTGGTTTAGGTTGAGCCTAAGAGAGGTTCAATTAGAAGGTATAGATAACTATAAATAGAGGATAAATCAAAAAGGGATAGGGGGAAAGGGGAAGAACCGTGATCGAAGGGGGATAAAATAAGGGAAGAGGGAATGAAAACAAGAGGGGATGATTCAAGAAAGGGGGTAGGGGAAAAGGGTAATCGGATGAGACGGGAAGATTTATCATATTCAATCGGGAAGAAGAAAATGTTGGTGAAGCCTCACCGAGTGATTTATGCAGAATTTGCTTTGGCAATTTATTAATTTTTTATAATCTTTCTTGCCTCCTAGAGGACTTTCTACTTACATCATTCACAAAATTTAACATTTATAAAGATTTGTTTGATTAGGGGTAAGGGTAAAATAGGGACCAAGTAAATAGATTTAAGTTGGGGTATAAAGGGGGTATGAATAGAGGTAATTTGGGCTTTGTCCCTTCTACTAGATAAATATAGTTTTAGGATGGTTATAGTTTGGTTCATATATCTATATGAGCGTCCCTAGAGAAGAGTTCTTTTAGCCTTGTCTAGATTATACATATTTTCTTATTTTTATCTTTATGTGATATACCTTTAGTCTTTCTTTCCCCTCCTACCCTCTTTTTATATTCCTTCACTATCCTTTCTAGCTCTCTCTTTACACATTCTACCCCTTTATATACTAGTATGTTATACTTTTAGTAAGCACTATCCTTTCAGACTTTTATATTTTCTACTTTTCTTTTATGCCCTTTAGAGACTTACTTTTTGGTTCACTATGATGGCTAATCAGTGAGTTATACAAGAGTCAGGTGATTGCTCATGAATCGTAGGGTATTACCAAACTATAAAAAATAGTGCAGCTGGACGGTGTAAGTTTTAATATAAATCATTATTTATGGTATTGATCTTACTTTTATCTTTATGAAGATCATTATAGGGGAAGAATAACCCCACAGTCATTCTATCGATCCTCAAAAAGGATGACGCTTCTATTGAGTGCTGTGTAGAGGCACAATTACTCCGGTTGTTGTTTACAACATGGTCATAGGATAATAACAGGATAGGGTATGAAAGGATAAAGACTCTGAAGGGAAGGATTCATAATAGGGATAAAAAGAAAGTAGGGGATAGGGAATAGTACCAGGTTATAAAGAATAAGCCAAAAATAAGAATAAAGATGCAAGAAAAAAGGAAACAAGGTAAGATGCATGAATCATAAGGACGACCAAGGGAATAAAAACATTGGTCCGCCTATAAAACAAAAATTGAATTTATTACTTGTATAACTATAGATTCAACTAAATAACTTGTATAACTATATTACTAATCTTGAAGGTTAAATTTATATTGAATTAGTTTTAAATCTTGAAGGTTAAATTACTATTGAATAACTATAAAAATTGAATATAAATCAAAAACCATAAAAACAGCAAATAACCAAAACCTTATAAAAACTTTATAATAAAAGGTCTAATAAGAATATCTACTATTAACCTACTACTAATAATAACAATAGGGATAAATATATTTACTAACCATATTAACTCCTATCTATACTATAAATTTGAAATTGGAATGCATTGTATATAATATGCAACTAAAAGTAAAGGCCAATCCATACTATAAACCTGAATGAAACCAGATTGTAATCAAAAACTAACCTGGTATCATTTATAACTAATAATAAACCTTTCTATAACGAATAGTCCAATTGATTGCCCACATTTTGGTCGTATAAGGACATAATCGTGTTATCTCAAACTAAAAGGCAGTATTATCAGGCAGTTGGCATAAACACTTACAACCTTCTTCTCTAAGAAGCGTATCGAGAGATGGCCCTATTCCCTAAATAATCCTATCTATAAATATAATGGCCGTATTCCCTAAATAAACGTATGGAATTATATTACATTCTAATTTGGACAATTTGGAATAAACATAATCGACAATAAGGCAGAATCACGAGTATAAGGACTATAAAGATAAATGATAATTAGGTCTATAAAGATAAATGATAATTAGGTCTATAAAGATAAAGGTTAATTTGGTCTATAAAGATAATAAAATGGACAAAAAAAATTTAGAAAATCGACAATTTGGTTTTAGAGTATCTACAATTTGGGAAATGCATAATAATAACGAGAATAAGGAGTAACAAGGATGATAAGGGAAAACCCCTAAAAAGAATATGAAGAGAAAAATATAAAAAAGAAGTACTAAAGAATATATTAGTAGAAAGACCCTCATAATAATAGAAAGTTAGATCAAATGTATAATAATACGATTGTAATAGATTAATAATATCTATATTGAGCCTTCGCATTCATAAACTAAGATTTAACGCAAATCGTAAAAATCACAGGGTACAATTTGCTTGGTTGGCAATTCAGATTTTAGAGGAAAGAAGCACACAAAGAAAAGGATAATAGGCCAAAGAATTAGAATAAAATAGACTAAAACAACACACCTAATATATTGAAAATATAAGATTTAAATTTGAAAAATCACAGGATCAACAAAGAGTATGGAGGAAGATTGAAAGAACGAAGGAAGCAGGAAGGGTGAAAAGAGAAAGAGAAAAAGTAGGGAGGAAAAAAGGTAGAAAAAGGGAAAAGGGAGGGGAAGAGAAAACCTAAAAGGATAGTAAAGGGTAAAAACAAGGGGGGGATCGGGGAATAAGGAAAAAAATAAAAGAAAGTAGGGTATCGGAAGCCTAAAAAGATAAAAGAGTAGGGAATGGGTAAGAAATAGGGAAGAATGAAAATAGGAATGTAAACGGAATGTGAAAGAATAAGGATAAGGAATAAGAATAGGATTGGAAGGAAAATTGTAGTAGTGCTAGCGGTAGGTTTAATGATTCAGGAGGAAACCCTATGCAAAGACGCGTAGGACCGAATAAATTTAGAATAGTAAGAACCATTTGCGGATGGTATAAATATTGATATAGACTAGCCTTTATAATGCTCATTCATGATTGGATTAGGGTCACCATAGCCTTGTATTCTCTTTTATTGTTTTCGTTCTCCCTTTTTCGTTTCGTCTCTCCTTTTTCTTGCCCCGTGCTTTTTCTTTTTTTATAGGTATAAACGAAAATTGTTTTCGGGTTAGTGGTAGGGCTGCTAATTCTATTATTTTTAGGCATATAAAGGGGTCAACTATTCACTATCTAATTCTTAGTCATCTTTTCATAAGGTAGATGTTTTATTCTGGAGGATAAACTACCTTTTAGCCGTTATTAGTACTATTAAGTTTATTATTTCTCCTTTGGCTTCTTTTCCCCTCCTTTTCATTTCCCCTACCCTTTCTTCTATTCCCTTCCCCTTCCTTTCTACTATATCCTCCTCCCCATCCCTACCTTTTTTGTTGGTTTTACAGCCTTGTTCTACTCAGGTTTCTTTTATCTTCCTGGTAGAGTACCCTAACCTTATCAACAGGTTATCCAATTGTTTATATAGCTGGTAGGGTATCCTACCCTTATTTTCATATTATTTTTAGTTGTAATCTATCAAGCTTATTATCCTACCTTATTGGTCTATTATTTGTTTTCTCTATCCTTTTATATTTTCTATATATTACCTTTTCTCTATTTCTAGGTTTTACCTAAATTCTCATCTTCATGTATTATCCAATGTTGATATAAAGCAAGGGAGTATCCTAAATAGACAATACGTTGAAACAGGTATAATGTCTAATATATACCTCTTACTATCCTCCGTTGGTTTTATTTTTGTTTATAGTTATCCTTTATATAAATATTCTCAATTAGGGAGGAAAGTGGTGAGTTTTTAGGTTTTCACTTATTGTATTAAGTTATTGAATTACTATAATTTAAATTTAGTTTAATAAAATCAGCCTAATTTATCTGGTATAAATACTCTTGTTTCTATATTAAATGGTAGGGTCAAATTTCTGAACTATCTGCTAAATTAAATATTAGTTAATTAACATTGGGGCGATTAATATAAAATTAATTATTTCATGTCTATTGATTCTTTACTATTAGATGTCTATTGATTCTTTACTCTTTCATGTCTATTGATTCTTTACTCTTTCATGACTATCCTTCCTCTCTTATGTCTGAGTCTATTTAGAATAAATATATAAACATAATTAGGAACTATATTACCTAAAAATCTTACTATAATAATTAGGTCTATTTTCTATATATAATAATAATAATAACCTCTATAACCTCAAATAATATTCCATATATTTTTTTTAGCCTGTAAATCATGCTATCTATTCTATCTAAAGCCATATAGTGATTTATGTAATGATTTTTTATAGGTTACTATTCTCATATAGTTATTTATGAATTTATGTACAAAAGGTTATTATCCTATTACTAAATTAATTTATGTACAAAAGGTAATTATCCAATGATGCCCTCCTATATTATCTCCATTATTCTTTCCTTTATAAAATATTTATTAGTATTGTAGTATACCCAAATCCAGGACCCATTTATTGATGATTATGATGATTTCCTATGATATAAACTATTAGAGAATTTAGTATGATCAATACTTTTATTAAAAATGTAATCCGAATTAGTAGGAAATTAACAGAACATAATAGGTTTAGGTTTGTATAAAAAGTAGACAAAAAGAAAGATCAACAATGTGTTTAAACACCATAAAAAAACTAAAAGCAATAAAAAAGATAGAGAAACAAAATAAGTAGTAGGGTATGATAAAAAACAAAGGGACAGGGCAAGAATAACAATATATTAGATATAGCCTGATGGAACAAAAACTAGAACAAAAAGAGACAGAAAGGCAAAAGAAAACATAGGATATGTCTAAGAAAAAAAAGATAGAATGGAGATAGAATGCAAAAAGGAGTATAGAAAGAATAAGGGAATAAAACAAAAGACAGGGACGAATAGAAAAAGTAGAGCCTATAACAATAAGGGGAGCATAAACATAAAAAGGTAGATCATACATAATATGAATAAGTCCTTCAGGACAAATCCAAAAGATTACCCCTGTCTTTAACAACAATTTAGGGGGATAATCCTAAGAAGAAAAATAATAACAATAGATAAGAGTCCATGTCTAGTAACTGTAAGTGTGTATCTCAGATACTTTTTATATTGTTCCATTGGTCTTCCACATAAATCTAAGACAATACCTGGTGGGTTGTGGAGGGCCACATAGAAAGTGGCTAATTATATATTACAGGCAGACACGTAAAATAACATTACTATAACTTAGCTCGGTATTATCTTTATACTTTTACTACTACTTACAGACAGATGTAATCATTCTCATGGAATCCCTGGTTATTCAACCAGAACACATAGGTAAACCCAACTTATATCTACGTATACTTGGATTATACTATAATACAATTAGAACCCTCAAGGGGTAAATAGAGTAATTGAGAACAATAATGAGGGTGGTCCAAAGACCAAATGGAAAAGTGGATTTGGAGGGAGATAAGTTAAATAGGGACCAATCAAAGTGGACACGGGAGATAAATATGGAATATCTATTGTATGATCCATCCCTCAACCAGAGTCTTTATCCCGACTCTTACAGGTTAGGGCTAAATTACCTGGTTACTACCTATGTTTCAATCGCTGTATTTGTGTAATTACAGTTTAAGAATAGAAGCATCACTATAAGAGTTTGCAGAAATAGGCATGGTGTGCATAAAGGATAATGGAAGGGGAAAGAAGAATTTCTATAGAAAACTAGGGGAACTTCCCAATAGACTCCACTAACATAATATTTCATTCTCCTACAGGACCACATGATAACCGCGAAAGACGTGGCTATTTTAGGTGTAACACCAAACCTGTGGTGCAAGAAGTAGCACGGGGATAAAAGAAAAAAGCTATAGAACATATCACAAACAATATGCTACGTATGGTGCCCTCCCTATAATTGATGGATAAATCATACTCGGTGGCTTATTTACTAAAAAAGAGGATTGTTCTGGATAATTGATTGTTGGTGGCCTATACAGAGTAGGCCTTGATGTTGATAAAGGTGAAAACAAGAATGAGGATAGAATCAGAAAGAAACAAGAAAACAACATAGATAAGAAAGGGGGGTAGATCGGACAAACCACAAATGTAAATGTCTCATAATAAGTTTGAAACCCACTATAATATAGGGAAGGATATAATAACCAGGAATTAGCAATCATAAAAATTGATCATTGTCTATGGTGGTAGATGGTTAGGTTTATCAAGAGGGTACCGAATAACGAAAAGCAGGATAGGTCAATCATCAGAAAGAAAATTAGCGAAAGGGACCTCGGGATAGAAAGCGTAATGAAGAGATAATCACCTCTCCTCGTTACTTTTATAAATTTATCTTACTATAACATGGTTCAATATGATGGAATACATTCCCTTATACTTAGTCAATTAATCGGATTTACGAATTAGTCAATCAATCGTAGGGTAAGTTGGCAATGTGTTTGTAAATACAAATTGATAACTCGGTAGGGTTAGTTTAGCTTATCCAGTGGCCTCTTTGTTAAATTGTATCGATAAGGTGAACCTGTCTACTTTGACGTTATGATTTACTATACTCGCTATTACCAATTCAATAATTATTACCTATGATCATTCCCAATCATTATAACGAAGGATTCTTACCTATGATTCTTACCAATCCTTCTTTCCCGCTAATCCTTTAATCTCAATAGCCATTTTCCTATTGTGTTTTTCGTCAAATAATCTTTATAGTCCTCATAAGAATATGGTGACTTTCTACAATAAGTGACTATAAACTATTAGCGACTATCTACAATAAGTGACTTATATTATTAGTGACTTAAATTATTAGTGACTTAAAGAATCACTTAATGACTATCTACAATGAGTGACTATAAACAATAACTATCAACAAGGAATGGTTAGCAATCTTATGCAAGTCCATAAAATAGGTGGGTATAATCATCTTGCATCCATATATAAAGAATATAAAGGCAACATATATAGTTGTAATAAATCGTCAGTTGAAGGTAAAATATAATAGGGTGAAAGGGTAGCCTACATAATATAGGGGGTATTTATAGAAAAGGGTTGGAAGGCTTATCTTGTCTGTATTTGCTAAATTATAGTTGGGGATTATAAATATCGGCTTATTCTAAATTATAATATTATTAATCTCGGGCTTTTTATAAATAATAGCTTAGTGGGAATTATTTATCTCGGCTTTATTATACTATGTCTTATTATCTACCAACTCTTAGTCTTTATTCTTTTTTATAGGCCATTCTACTCGATTTATTTATTATTCTCGATTTACGTTACTCTCTTTTCTTTTATATAAGATACCTATTCAGGATTCTTTGTCGATATTCTCTAAGCTAAATCGCTTACAGTTAGTCTTTCTCGATAGGGGATATCCCTTAGGTATTCCCCTAATAAATACGTCAATTTCTAGTAAATGTGATAGCCAATTCATATATTCATTCGATTAACCGACAATGGTCGAATAAAAATTAAAAGAGGGAGATCGGGGGGTGATAAACTAAAACATAAAAGTCAGGGTACTAAGAATACCAGGATAAGGGAGTGGAAAAACTACCTGCTTAGGTAATATGTAGGGGTCCTAGCTTAAAAGGTTGGAATATATCGCTACTTGTATAAAGTGTGTCATCCTTTTACTATTATAAATAGGTAATCAATTAAACCCGTTAATTGGATCATCAGAGGGAATTACATAATTGGAATAACCAATAGGGATAATAGACTGATAACTAGGTGGAAATTGTAGTTTGCATAAATTCCCTTTGATAAAAGAATAGTAGGACTTCAAAAAGAGTAGACCAAATCAATTCTCCATGAGAATGGGAGATAAAAAGGGAGAGGGAAAGAATCCTTGGAATGTCTTTGCTAGATGAATATACTCAAGTATAATTATAACAAGTATTGAATATTCCAGATTGTCTTTTATATTCCTCTTTTTATTCTTTTTATACACTTTTAGGGGGGTAGACTTATTGAGTCTGATGCCCATTATTATAGGGGTAAAGTATGATTCTACACTTTTTAGACATTTTTATTACCACCCATCCCCAATTCTTCCCTATTCTTCCTCTTAAATTATTCCTTGCAAGCCTACCCCTTGGTGCTCTTATGATTTTGTTCCAGTACTTTCTCTCTCTTATATATCCTTCAGCTTCTTACTCTTTTAAGTTTTTCTATTATCCTTTTGCTCTTTTCATTTTCTAACCTATACTTGTTTTTCTCCGATCCTGTGCCTTCTATTGGTTTCTTCTTATATTCAAAGTCGGCGTGGGCTTCTAGTCTTTCTAGTGTGGTCACCTAGGGCCAGCCCTCCATAACTTAACCGATCTACACATTGGTAGAGCTTCCTATCGGCTTAGCTATGAATTATTACGTTATCCTGGTGTGGTTATTTGTTTCAGGTATATTTTATCCTTTGTGGTTAATCTATGAAAATTAGTAATTAATACTTATTCTACCAGGTAATGGGCCATTCCTTATTAATAGAATGCCAAAGTCTATAAAAGTTTAAATAAAACTGCGTATTGTAGACGTCCGATAGGATTGGGGAAAAGATGGTATACTTTGAGGTGGTACAATAGGGGAGGTCAGATCTTAGGGTGTAAAATAAAGAGGGTAAAACATACTTCAAGAACTATATAAAAGTTAAAGATAGAAGGATTCCAGGTTGTAGTATACTTTACTATTTCGAATACAATGATTTTGTGGTTTGTCAAATTGTGCATTTAACAAATACAGATA
Source organism: Massospora cicadina (assembly GCA_022478985.1). Taxonomy (NCBI): domain Eukaryota; kingdom Fungi; phylum Entomophthoromycota; class Entomophthoromycetes; order Entomophthorales; family Entomophthoraceae; genus Massospora; species Massospora cicadina. The sequence continues at coordinate 12,008 of JAKSZP010008728.1, read as the reverse complement.
GACGACCCCTATAAAAATCCCATACCACCCTGGTTGCAGTTTAGATCCATATAAAAATTAGCCACCGTCATGTATAATATGACTATAAATTAGCAGTAATTTAGAAAAAGAAAAAATGGATAGAAGAGAAAGAAAGAAAAAGAAGAGAAAGAAGAGGGTATAAAAAAGGAAGAGAATATAAATAAAAGATAAAAATTATTTATCCAAGAATAACTAATATTTAATAAGCTTTTCTAAGATAACCATAATCTTTTAATAAGATAAAGTTAGCTTATATATAGTATAAAGGTTTATAAACTTTAGGTATAAGACTTAAATAAATATATGATTAGGATTTTCATGTAACATTTCATAGTTTATGATTAGGTGATAAATGCTTACTGTACCTTTCCTCTACAAATCTTAACCCTAATTCATCGATTGTTATAATAAAAGCCTACCAAAGAATGGTAAATTATTTTATTATAATAGGCTAAGGTGTGTTACTCCTACACTAAATGTAGATTTTCTATACAATTCTAGTTATAAACTTACCCTTACCATTTTTTTACTCATGATATTATCTAAATAAATCATACAATCCTCTCTCTCAAGTTCTTCCCCATGTTCTCTTCTTTACTCTTTCCTTGTTCTCCCCTCTCTTGTTCTTTTTTTCCCCTTTTTTGTCAATCTTTTTGTTTTCAAAGCCCATCCTTCTTCTCTTCTGTTCCTTTTCATCTATTCTTATTTAATATGTTATGCTTATTGTTAATGTCCTAATTTTATCAATATCTATATTAAGTTGTGATCTATTTATTTTTAGTTAAATGAGCTCATGATTGGATTAGGAAAACAGGATAGGTTTAATACATAAATTATAAGTGTATTATGAAATTAATAAAGTAGATGTGCTCAATACAAGGTTTTAAAACTTTAAGCTCTTTAGAGCTGGATCTTAAGATGATCCATTAATAAGGATAAGTTCATTATGATGATCCACCTTTATCCTAGTCCAAATTTATTCTAGTATTATACAAGGTTTTATTTGCTCCCTGACAGGGGAGGAGGGAATTAAATTCCATTTTCATGACTAATTATTTTATTCTAGGCAATGTTCTTGAATACGGCTATTACCCTGAGTATGTTTAAATGTAAGACCATCGAATCCTATAATTATCAATAAGCTTAGCTTTTTAGTGTTGACCTTATTTTATGTATTAGTTTCGCTACACACTGGGTCAAGAATGGGTGACTGAAATGTTGCTTGATGTACAGTCGGATATTCACTTAATAAACTCATTTAAAGTGTTTGAAGAATTTGGATTATGATCTTTTTATTTAGCACAAGCCTTTCGATTATATTTATTAGACTATTATGATCATATAGTCGGGGGTTTTTATAAATAACAGGGATTCCTTGCTTAGTCTTTTTTATAGGGTTGGTCATCCTATTTTCATCTTTTTATTTTTCTTCTATGCCTTTTCTTGCTTTCTCTTTCTATCCCACCCTTCAGAGATCTTTTTCCTCTTTATGATGATCCTTTTATTTTCCATTCTCAAGCTCCATTTTTTTTTGTTCTTTCTTTTTGTTTTAGGTTGTTTCCCTACTTTTGGTATTCTTTCTCATATTGTTTCTATATTTATCCTATCTTTCGTCTTCTTGAAATCGTCTATCCTTTCTATTGGTCTTTTAGGTTTATCCTATTTATATATTTATCCCTACTCTACAGTGTAAAGTTTAGTTCTTTTTTTATCTTGGTTTTGTTTTTTATTAGAGGATTTATCTTAGTTATCTATTTTATATCCCTTTTATTATACTCAATCTACAAGTTTTTATCTAACTTATCGTTAAGTTTTTAACAATTACTTTATATACTAAAACCAAAACATCTTTCAATTTCCCAGCTTTTTATTTTATATACGAATTAAATTATTATAAAGCTTATAGATAGCTCAATTATAATTGGTTAACTTGATTTATTGGATTTAGTGAAGGATTCTATCCTATTCTAATTATTTAAATATTGTACTTACCCTAAATTTATGTTAAGATATCTTTAATATGTAAATAAAGGTTATTATATAAAATATCATAGTTTTCAGTAAAAGATCTGAGATCAACAGAGATTCAAAGTGGCAAGAGTACCTAAGGAATAAAACTTAATAAAGTTAATATACCTATAAAGACCAGTCAGGCTTCTATATATGCCACACCCTTATCTATTTATCCTTATATTGTTTACTCCATTCTTTCTTGTTTGTACGAATCCCTATTCCTACTCTTATCCTTTATTTATATGACTTATTCTATATATGCTCCCACTATTTCTTCTTGTCCCTATCCTGTTTATTCATTATCTGGTTACCCTGGTTTGTTTTTTGTATTCCCTTCCCCTTTTTTATTGTTTCACCTGCTACCCTTTGGGTTTATCCCCCCCTTTACTCTATCCTCTTTGGGTTGATTCTCCTCCAATCTATTTCTCTTTTTATCTATTTTATTCCTAGTTTCGATTTTTACATCGATTTATCCATTCCTATTTCTTGAACTATACTCTAACTGATAGCAAAGGGATTATTGTTACCTTGACCTATGGATATTTGTGGGTGGTTACCCTATAAGCCGATTAGATTATCTACGAACTTCGTTTATCCCTTATCTCTTGTTACCATAAATCCTATATTCTTATATAAATATTCATTCGAACTACCCAGGAAACTATAAAGATAGTCCTAGGGGAAGGCCAGCTATGGTGAAGGGATCTCAGAATTATCACTAACCAATGGAGCATATTACACCTATTAAGTAGAGGTTCAATCTTAGCTAAAAATGGTTTATTGAACAAGGAGAAAATTTTATATGATAGATAATTAAACAAGAAGACTTAGACTAGGGGTTGAAAAAGCAAGAAAATAGAAGAGAATAAAAAAAGGATAAGTAGAAAAGGCGTATCAAAGGTAACAAAAATAAACCTGACTATAAAGATTAAGTGAACCTATTAATTTGATCTGATACCTAACTCTTTATCAATAACTTGCCCTTCTACCTGTTTGTACTTTTGCAAGAGTATGAACATTGTAACCCTAAGCAGAACTACCCTTTTACACTTTATAAAAATAGGCTTGTAAAGAAAGGGGAGATAAACGTAGAATGATAATAAAGAGTAAGAGGAGTCATATATATCACAAATATCGAAGGAGAAAGAGTTGGGATTGAAAAGAGGTGAAAGAGTAAAAAGATAAGAAATATAAAGGGGGCCTATAAAAACTAAAACTAAAAGGAAGTTCTGCGTAAAGCTTACCATAAAGGATACTGCTCCCATATCGTAAGTAGGTTTATAGGCTAATGGTTTTCATAGGTGAAAATAGAAGGATGGGGGATAAAGGCCATAAATAAGTATACTAGTTCAAGGGTTTATTGATTCAAAGCCTATTAAGCGAGAATCCCAACCCTGCGGTCCTATCAACAAAGGCCAATAGGCCTGATAAAAAGGAGATAAGGAAATCAGACGAAGGAACAATAAAAGGAGGGAAGGGAAGAAGACCAGGGAATAAAGAAGAATACCATAGTAAAATGAAAGAATACTAAAAAAACCACGTGTATATAGACTACAAAAACCAATATAGTACTAGAAGATAAATCAACATGAAAGAAGAATAAGCAATACCAGTAGTTAGCCAATAAAGATATAAACAGAAGGAAAGTACCTCATACAAGCCTAATAAAAAAGCTAATACAAATAGTAAGGGATATACCGGGAGAATCACTAACCTGTTGGTAAGAATACGAGAAAGAATGTCCCCATAACTAAATAGTTGAATGTATCCCAATCATAATACCTCGTAAGCCTAATTGAATACCTAAGAATTGGAGGTTGGTATGATAATATAATTTACAGGGAAGTCTCTCTCTAATGGGGATTGAACCACTTATCACGTATAATCTTGTACCTGCAGATAAGATTGAATTGGAGTTGACAGGGGATATGTGAGGGTACAGGGGGGTAAATAAAAATTGTAAGATAGAAAACCTCCTAATGAAGAAAGAGTATGGGGGATCGATATAAAGAAGTTGGGGATAGTTAAGCAAGGAGGGTGATAGAACAAGACTAGGGGAATGTGTAAGAGGAGAAAGGGCCTGTGTATAAACAAGAAGTAAGAAAGACTAGAGTTGGTTTAAGTGAGTCTCCCTCTGATTGGGCTCGATATAAACATAAGGCTGATAAGAGGATAAATCGTAGGGGTTTGGTAAGTTGAATGCAATATATGGAAAGGGGAATTCAATTATTACTAATAATATAGGGGTTATTTACTATAAATAAAATTTATAGGGTTCACCTCAACCTATTACTTGATCTATACACAGATTCTCTATACCCCACTAATCCTAGCTAAAATATTCCCCTACCATTCAATCTATTGACCTCTTATCCCTCCTACACACCTTTGTTCTACCTCTTTTTCCCTATTATGCATTCTACTCTATTACCTTACCCACCCTCTTCCTCTGAACCACTTTTCTATTCTTTATCCGAATTGCTACCTTTCTACTGTATTGGTTCTCCATTATTGATGTTAATCCCCAACGAGCCCCATCCCTCGACTTGTTTATCTGTCTTGAGGGACTCTTTGAATTACATTATCCTATGGTCTACCCCTTTCCACCCACGTGGGCTTAAATAATATTCAAACCCTCCTATCATATGTCGATTTTATCAAATATAAACATTTAATCAATCTTTTTGAAGATTGTGGCCTAAATAAGGGAGTAATAGGTGTAGATTGAATCCTCTTAGCCTACATAAAAAGAAAGGGAAAGAATAAGACAACACAAGGGATAATCTAGAATAAAAGAAGTAGGGTAAAGAGTGACTAAAATGAGAAGATGGGGACTAAAGGTCTACTAATATGGACTAATAATGAATCAACTATAAAGTATGGTAGCAAGGGTAGGGGATAGATGGCCGTAGTGAAGGGTACAAAGTATAAGTCAATAAAGTCGCTCAATAGGCCAAGGGGCTCACAGTAATAGATGGTTACAAAGATTAAATTGTAAAGACGTACTATACTGGGGAGGAAGAGGGTTAAGAAATTATACCTGAAGAATTCCGTTTATCATAATTTGTCTTTCTATAAGAATGAGTCTCTTTAAATGACAATTGCAGTTTGAACCTAGGAGAAAAATTTACCCAGAAAGAATAGTTTCACAGGGTATGGAGTGAATCCCTTTGACCATAAGTGGGGATAGGGGCAATAGCCATAGGTAAAGAAGGGATAAAGTAAGACAAGGGAATCCAAGGATATCGCAGGTGTAAGGGGATAATGAACTAATGGGATGAAAGAAGTCAAAGGATAAGAGTGAGAGAAAAGCATATAAAGAACCCAGTAAGAAATCGAAAGATGAAAGAAAAGGGTAGGGAATAGAGAAATAGGAAGAGAATAATAGTACAACGAAAACAAAAAGAAGAAGTAGTGGAGAGGTGAGGGGAGAATAAGTGCAAGACAATGGGAGTGGGAAGAAAAGGCTAGGGTGGAGAAAGGACCAAAACCATGAGAGGGTGTAAAAAGGCCAACCCAAACGCACCTCTAGGAGCGTGGGGTAGAAAAAGAAGCTAAGCATATATACAAATAAATAGGCAAATTTTCAACCTATAAACATGATCGTCTCCTATTAAATCGATTTATAGTATTATATTTTTATCTTACCCTTTTTTATGTTATCGGCAATCTTTGAATATAGTAAATTATCTTTTCAACCCTAATTATTTATCGAAATAGGTTATTAGAAATCGTTACGATAAACTTATCGTTCTTTTACGTTCTGTCTTTTTTACCCTTCTCTATTTACTCCTTTTAGTTAGTGCAAAGTTTTACCCCTCTCCCCTGGCTTCCTTTTATAGTAATCTTTATTTCTAGATTCCCTCGTATACAAATTGTGGTAAGAGATTACAGAATTATGAGGTAATGTAAACATATAGGCTCATTGATGTGAAAAGAATAGATCACCGGGGTCTTGGCTCTTTTATTACAAGCCATTCACCCTTTTAGTTCTAGAACCATAAATTTTAGTTAAGGGAATCGATAGTATTAAAGTTTGCTATCTTTTACTTTTTCCTATCTTTTATATGGACCTATTCTTCTATTCTTTCTTAGCTTTTTTATTCCGTAGGGGGTCCGAGTCATTCCGATAGGCTATCCCCTTTCTTTACTCTTATGCACTTTCTCTTTCGATTCTTTCCATATTCTCATTCTTGCACTCTTTGTCGACGTTAAGACAAGTATGAGCTAATTTGGGCTCACGAACCAATGATCCCTCCCCCTCTTATTTTTCCAAAACCTTTCTCTTTGCTCTCCCCTTGTCCCCCCCCCCCCCCCACACAATGTTTTTTGCTATTCATAGCCACCTATAACCTTGGTCACCTTTGACCTATGCACCAACTTCTACCTTTAAGTTTGGCTCTCGCTATTTTATTTCATCTTCCCCTTCACTAGCTTATTTTATAGACGAATCCACCACAATAGGGTCCGGCTTAATTGGGGTGGCCTACATCATCGTATTGGCTAACTAACACTAAGGCTATTTACTCCATTATAGGTTTAGACCTACAATTATTCCAGACCAATCGATAGTCACTTACAGATTATGAGTCGGTCTATACATTTATCCCAACTATAATTCCCACTTTTATACAACGACCGGTGATACCCTTTTTCCTATATATTGAGCCGTGATTGGGTACGTAATTAAATTTTTATCACATTGGTATGATAAATTTCATTTCAGTAAGTAAGACATCTATAAAACCCTACACCCTACGAAATGGAGTAAAGTTTCTGAGGTTGAGTCCCACTCTTTTTTATCTATCTGGACCTCTATTTTATTATTATTAGTTCTTTCTTCCCTATCCCCTTACCTACAAACTATTTATTAATCTTTTTTTATTATGAGCTATATACTCATATATAGATTTGATGTGATCCCTATTTCCTTGTTCATCCCCATATTTGTTGTCTTAAACCCATTTTTGAAGTTCTTTTCTACACATCTTTAATATATTTTCTTTTTCAACCTTCTTACTCTTTCCAAACTAGGTGGGTGACGAACTTGACGTATCCACCTGGGATGGCTAGGAAATTTGTGAGTCACTCTTTTTTGTATATCACTTACCATAAAGCTGAACATAACAGATTAGAACCTCCATAATTAGAAAACTCAAATTAACCACCCCGGGTCCCTTTATTTCATTTCCCCTTCCTTTTCTCCTCTAGTTCCCTCCCCCCTCTTCTATCCGTATTGTTGGGCAGATTCATTCTCATCCTATCTATTGTCTATAATCTTTTATTCCTTAGCATTTTTTACAGTCTCTTCTATTATCCCAAACCCTCTACCCTTAACCCATACATTTGTTAATCTTTGTACTGTCGCATTATCTCTCAATCCTTGTCTCGCAAACTATTCATTCGCTTACCCTCTTTTATCCATTTTGCCTATAGTATCTTGTCTTTATTGTTTCGATATGATCTGATGTTATTCCCCTATCCCCTTATTATCCCTCTCGACCTATACGCATATTATCTTGTTGGCCCTTATTCTTTCTCTTTCTATCCCTGCCTTAGATTCTATTTATTTTGTTTAAGTTCTTTTCATAGGGGGAGAGGGTTTTTATTTCCTAGGGCTAACCACCCTATTTATTGATTATTCACCACGTTATAAACCATAATATTTCCCTTCACTATTATGCGGTGGGTTCCTCTTTCTTCTTCCTCCGTAGGTTATCGTTTAAATAGAGAGTCCCTTGACGTAATCACGAATGAGGAAATTTGGGACTCGTTAGGGATCTAAAGAAGTAAAGAATCATACATTTTACTTGAATAATAATAGTCAATAGTAAGATCGGGTCTTCCCCAATTGTGTGACGAAAGGATGAAGTTCCTATGTCTCAAATTAGGATGGTCCCCTTTTACCAATCGGTTGTCTTACCGAATATTTTTATACAAGTATATAACCATGTTTCCACATAAGATTTGAGCTATGGAGATTATCATTCTCTTACTGGTATTTAAAACCCTTGGGCATTCTAATAGTCCCAAATTAGGTATGATCCCTTCCCCCTTTATCGTTTGTAATAGTCTCCGCATTTCTATTATTGAATATGACGAACTTGGCTTATAGAATAAGGAAATTTGGTAGGGACGTGGTAATTGATACAATTTAGTTGATACGAACTATTAACCTTATTATTATCCCTTTTTCTTCCTTTCTTCGTTCTTTTATAGTCATTTACCGAACCCTTTACCTTTTTAGGCTGATCCTCATCTTCCTATTTCAGACCATCCCTCCATCTTCGGTTCTCTTAATCTTTTATCTTTTGGCCTTCCTACTTTTTATACGCCTCAATCGTTCGAGTCATTATACAAATATGAACTTATGTTTTCATTTTTTGTCATTCTTTTCTCTCCCCTATCCCCATACTATCCTTTTTCCATCTTCCACTCCCTATTCTTCTTTTTATATTCTCTTTGCCCCTCCTAATCTATTTTATCCACTAGCCCCTTAGTTTGTTTCTCTTTTATTCCCCTCTTACACGATTTGTCGATATTTGATTTATCATTATAGAACTCTCATCGGCTTATTCTCACCTTATAAATATGTCTATTCTTACTACTCTCACTCTTATAGAAGACGGTCCCTTCCCATACTTTCTAGTTCCCTATCCCTTTTATTTCTTTTTATAGATTTTTCTCTTCTCCATTTTCTTTTTTCCTTCTCTTACTCAAGTTTTTTTCTCATACCGTGTACTTTTTACTTACATGTATTTTTTTGTTAAATTCCAGATCTCGACTCATGAGGGGATTTCGCAGGCACTAGTGATAAGTGGAGGATAAAAGAAACGATTCCATATAAGGACAAAGGTAAGTTACGATAGGTAAGGTTAATCCGATTTAAAGATATATTGGCAACCCAACCATTGCCCCAAATTATTACCTTTAAACAATAATATTGCAAACCTGCTTTTACTTAGCATTACCACAATCTTAAAAATAGGTTATCAGAGACTAAATCCAAATGAAAACTAAAGTTTCAAGGCCCGATTAACGGGCTAGGTAAAGTCTATTTTATTAGACCACAGATATAAAGCCAACAACGTAATCAGAAAAAATAACGTCCTGTGGTAATATAAAACGGAATTGAGAGAAGAAGCTGGTAATAGTTTATAGGAAAAATAATTCCACCTAACTCAATAGCCATTTTTATATAAACAAGCTCGAATAATGAATCACTTTTATAGAATAAGTCACATTTGGAGTTAATCCTGTAAAATCTATTAGTAAAGAAGGGAAAGATTCTAAAGAGCCAACTCTTTAACCTATTGGCTCAGCCATCTACCCTTTGAACCTTTTAGGTTATTTACTTTGATTATATAGGATTCCCTAGGGCTGATTATTCGACAGGTTATAAAGGATCACAGTATAAAACTTAACTGTTGGATAACCCATTGGTTATTGAGGAAGTTAAACATAAGTACTCCTATAATTCTGAACCACAAGGATATTTACGATTACATTACATGTGACCCCTCTCCATGATATTATATAACTAGCCAAGTACAAATAACCCAACTCTGTATAAATTGGTCATTATAATATTCTTGCACGTGTCACTAAGCTGGTTAACTCACTCTTATTAGGGCTAATAGGGGTAGAAAGTTAACGTGAGTATGAAAGTACGAGTAACCCAACATAATGACGATAACACGCAAAAGGTAGTGACTAGGATACAAAAAGTTTAACCACACGTAAATAGTAACCTATATAGAACCGAGGGTAAATTTGTAGCTCTACTAAAATAGTAGAGACCCTATAATAGGGTAAGAATTTCACATTCTCCTGTGACTATACCTCAGGGGACATTGCAGGTTATAAAACTAAGGATAATACCTAATAACTAATGTTAATATAACATAGTGGATAATAAATTGTTAGATTACGAAAATGGATAATAGATTTTCAGTTTATTAAATAGGGGAGTACATCTGTATTGAGATGGATCTGTAGATAGAAGGCATAAAGAGGGTTGGATATTGGTAACTTGGCTAGCAATATCTTTATAAGGTTGGTTATATTCTATGATATACCCCCCTTTCTCCTTATCAATAATGATTTAAATTTCACCTTTGTTCAACCCCTCCCTTCGTTTATTTTACCTTCGTCCCTAGTATATAATATGGCCCATAAAGACGGATACAAACTATGACGTGTTTGAGTATACGAAGATCCATCTATATAAATATATCGATAAAACTAACTTAGTGGGTCTAATAATTCACATAAGAATAGGCAAATAGTAATAAAAACCAGTTTAAATAGAGCATAGGCCTGTGGGATAGAGGGATAGTAGCAAGTAATAATAGAAAAAAGAGCGGGAAGAAACTAGTTCATAACGATAATGGCCTAGTTAGAATAGCGAAAACTCTATAATGATAATGGGTTAAATGGTTGATAAATAAGCGAAGGATGAGTTCGAGTAATAAAAAGATGAGGGGGGTCATGTCGTAATAGCTCAATAGGAGGGTAATAAGGAAGGCCACCAGTTTACTATAAAGGTGAAGACAATGATCGGGATAAAATGGAACGACTGCAACAATGACTAGAAAAATAGAGGTAAAATGGGAATAGAATAGGAAGAAGATGAACAAGTGAAAACAAAAACTAGGATAGAAGAGGGGGGAGGATAGAGACTAAAGAAAGAGGGAAAAAAGGAATGACAAACCAGCTAAGAAAAAAGAGGGAGAAAAGGTCACACTAACCATAGTTAACTAAGTATAATAGGGGAATAACAACCCTTTTAATAAAATTTATAAACTAACTAGCCCAATAATTCAAACATTTGTCTCCACTGAGCTATATTGTAGAGATTCCCTTTTATTCCCTATTACCTGTTTATTTATAAATTTGGATAATACCTGTTAATATGTAGATAACTTTATGTGGAAGACTCTATGCTGGTTTTCTACTCTTCTCATCTGCAAATTATGGTTGTATGCTCCCAACCTAGGATAAGAATACGTTAACATAAAACTTAACTTAGGGAGAAACCCATAAAACCTAAGGGAGAGTAGCTATACAAAGATTAGACCCCTAAGAGGGTAAGTAAATATGGCTATACTATGATAAGTTAGCTAATATGACATTAGCAAACCTACGGTTTTGTATAATCCCTTGTGAGTCATATGAATATAATAGACAATTTGTATTATAAAAACCAAACCTGTTAGGTGTGGCTTAGTGGTAAATTGAGAGGGTCAAGCAAATAGTATAATAGGGTATGCCTATATAAAAAGTATAGGGTATCTCCAAGGTTTCAAGTTGTGTATAAAGAGGAAACAAAAGTAGCAATAAAAGGAGTAAAAGAAAGACTTGTAACTAGTTGGTATCCATAGCGAGAAACTGCTGATAATAGTGCAATGGAAATTTATAAAGGTAGAGAAATAGTACTATATATTAAAAGTCAAGAACCTATGAAAGGGAGTGGCTACTATAGGTAGGTAAATCAAAAGAATAGCAACTATTAAAAGGGATCAATGGTAAATCAATGGGGTTCCATCAAGATAAATACTAGGGAATAGATTAGAGAACAAATTAATTTAAGTTAACTATAGGTCTATTTAATTTTAAAATTATCATAAATAAAAGATTTAATAGCTAGTCCACTAACTATTTACTATAACCATATTCCGTAGACTCAATCCCCTACTCCAGGATAAGTTTTATAACCAAACCTCAATAACTACCATATGAATACAATATTTATATAAACCACCCTTACTCCTTGTTTAGGGTTCCACTATATGAGAGGCATCCCTATTTCCTCTATGGGATATACTCAAGGTGTGATTTCTTTTTCAGGGCAGAGGGTACACGATTATAGAAGTAAGTTTGGCCAATTGAACAATAAGGTGAAATTTTAAAATGCTAGACTAAACCTATACCATTCTATAAAAATAAATAATGAATCCACTAGGTTATCAAGT
>JAKSZP010008727.1:0-26581 GCA_022478985.1 Massospora cicadina | reverse complement strand
TGTCAGTTCAACCTCAAACATCCAAACCAGGGCTTGACTATGTTTCTGATGATTAGCACAATGGCGTTTGGCCCAATGGGTGACGGTAATCCCCCAAGGCCATCCCTTATAGGGATGGGTCCATTTGGTTGGGAACGGGTTTTGGATGGCCAACCTGCCTGCGCTTGGTCATTTAACCGTTCATTTGGTCAAGAGCAGCATATCAGATGCAGCGCCCAAATTACTATCTGAGGGTTTTGAACTTACATCGATAGCACCTGATATTTGTTCAACTGGTCTGGAGATTGAATTGGAACTGTCAGGCGATCCAGCTGATATCTCATCCTTCGTGCTTTTACAGCCATTCAAATTTTGTGCATCCGCCAGATTGCCAGCTGAATTAAATCTGACCAATTTTAAATTGATAAACTTGGCACAGATTTTGCTAATTCCCCACAACAGTTCTGCTAAGGTAAGTGTGGGTATTGGGGATGGGACTTGAAGAAGACGAGCTGTTACCCATCACTCATCTACTACATGAGCGAGGTCGCCCTGAGTGATGAGGGGTACCGCCATCCTCTTCGGTATCTTCTTATTTGGGAATGGGAAGATGGAGCGATTGAGAGCCAAAGGATGTTCCCCAAGACTTACAATCTGCCCTTGCTTGGGAGACTTTTTCAGGTTCGCCTTCTGCCATCTTTCCTCCTCATGGACCATCCATTCCACTTGGGTTGGACATTTCTCTGTTGGTCCAGGGTTGGTTCCCTCATCCATTGTGTAAGATTCATGGTTTGGATTTATAAATGGTTCATCATCCACTTTGGGTTGCTTTGCCATTTCCTGTTCCCACACTTTTCTATGTGCAAGGTCCAATTCTTGTTGCTGGCATTTCATATCTGCTACCTCCGTTAAGTTGTGCGGGATCCATTCTCTGGCTCTCAGGTGGAGGAAAGTCTTGGTGCCCACCTTGGTGATTCCCCCCGATGGTGTCATATTTGTATTCCCATGTAGTTTTACCTTTACAATGGTGGCATTGAGCCATTGTGTGGCCAGTCTGGTAACAGAACTGGCACACTTCTTTGGCATCCTCCTGTTCAACATATACTACCCTATCAAGGCCGGGCAGGAGGATGAATCTTGGTAAAGCAATTTTTGTTCAGTTTCATTTAGGGTGCCAGTTTGTACAGCGCTTCCACTGTCCAAGGGTGGAGGCACTTCGCAATGTAATTGAAACTGGCTTGCCAAAATTCTTGTGCTTCCCCATAGTATAACAATTCAGTCCAGATCACTTTGTGCACCCACTCCTGTTCATGATCATTGGGGAGATTCTGGAAGATTACCCACCTTGCAGTTTGGTTGGCATATCTGGTCAGTTCCATTTGCAGATAAATCCCCTTGTATTTGATGCCAATTTTGAGGAGTTTCTTATGGTCCAATTTGCCTGGGATCGCTATATCTATATAGCCCCATTTGGGTACCCAATGGTAATCAATTTCCCTTCAGCTAGGACACTGTCAAGTTCCTGATAAATCGACATTATCAGGTTGGACCATTCCTCCTCCTCCACTAGCTGCAGGTGGATTCGGATAGTGTCTTTTAGGTATGATTTTGGTGCCTGGCGGTCTGTAAAACTCCCGCTGATCAACTGACAGATGTACTCAATGTGGCTCCCTGCTCTGTTACAGGTTTTGTCTTCAGTATGCGCCGCCGTGGCACTGTAGGATTTGGTTTTCACGCTTGGTTTGGGTATATTGGTGGTGGTCTTTCCCTTCAAAATCCAACTTACTGATTCAGCAAGCTGAACCCTCAGTTGAGGAACGCTTTTTCTGGTGGATGCTGATACCTCGGCAGCTAATATTCTGGCCATTTATGCTCCAATCTCGAGGCTCTTCCACTCTAGGGCATCCAATAGCAAGAACCCCAGTCACTACCACTTGAGGGCAGATTCTGGGCCACTTGTTGGGTGGAGGTATTTTTGAAGGGCCTCCAGCATAACTGAGCTACGTTGGCACCAGTCCCTTACTGTGACACTATTCCAGCCCCCATCTGTAAATACTCATACTATGGCTGCTGGAACACCCGCTTCACTCCAGTGGAATGCTTTGGATGGGGTGAAACCTCCAGCGGCATATGGGGCTGCTAGCGTTGGTTCCAGGAAGGATTGCTTCCAATCCTGGATAAATTTGATGCAGATCCCCACTTTGAGCCATTCTCAGCCCAAGTCTGGGGTTGTGACCCCTTTCATCGCTGTTGCTGCCTGTGGTGAAATCTCATGTTCCATCCATGGCTGGGACAATTCAGGGGTGAACCCCGCTGCATCCCAGTCTGCAGCTTCAGCTATTGTTGCAGCATTGCACCAGATTTTCCACTTTTCAATTGGGAATGGTTGGCCTTTAAGAGTTTTGTGAATTAGTTTAGTCACCCCCAGCTCTTCCCATTCACGCAATAGGTCCAAACTGGCCCCCGCTCAGAACCAGTATTTCATCTCCATCAGTGTGAATCTGTTGGCAGACCAGTTGATGGCCTCTTCCAGTGACCAATCCTGGAAGGGTCCCCATTCCACCACTTTTTCTTTTGTGCAGCCCGCTTTCATCAGGTCTGATGCAGTGGCTGGTGGAATTTGGGTGTACAACCAGTGTAAGACCTCAGTGGCCTTGAACCTGGCCATGATCCATGGTAGTGCCTCCTCTGGGAAGAAAGTAAAGTTATACCATTCCAGTGCCGTGTCCACTGGAATGGAGTGTCAGGCCCATTTGAGATCAGTAAAGGAGTTCAGGAATCATTTTGCTTACTCAGCTAAATCTGTTGGGTTGAAGCCCAAGCTCCCGATGGCTTGGGCTATCATACTGTAATGCCTGCCTTGTTGTACTCCGTTACATTTAAAAGGTCAATGCTGGCCTCCATCCAGGCCTTTGCATCCGCTGGTTTTAAATCTTTGCAAATTACAGCCTTGATCATCTTGTTCTCCATGGGGATTTTCATCCATTCCAGGGCATCTTCAGTCCTAACTCATGACGCCTTGTGTAGTACTGCCATGTCAATCAAGATTTAGGTGTCAATCCAGCATTTTACCACTCTGGTGGAAAATTTGTGATCTCGCCACATAGCCATGATGGCTGGTTTGATACCTTTGGAGACCCACTAAGTTGCCATAGAATACAGTAACTGGAGGGCCTCCCATTGTTTGACCTCGCAGGTGGACACGCCTTGGCACACCAGCATGTCTGACTGGATTGGGGTGTATTTTACTGGGGCCCTGGCCACTGACTTGACCACTGTCAGAGTTTCAGCCCCTTTCAGTAGTACTTTTAGTTTTTTTCGCCAAACTTTCTCAGGTCTGATCCCTCAGATTCTGTCCCCGCTAAGTTTCACCCCCATTGGGGTTGGTCCCCTATGAATTATATTGGTTCAGTGATTGGCTATTTGGGATTGGCTGTCAAATCATGGTTGAGCTAGTGCCCCCTATTGACATGACTTCATCGGGGATTGTGCCTGATGATGTATCAGGGATCACGCCTAATGATTTTCTCATGTCACTGAATTGATTTTGGTCGGTGACCATTTGCCCCCCTGACTGGGCCTTTTCAGAATTGGAGCCCAACTTCTTCTTCACTCGAATACTCCAAGCGGATTTGGTAAGTTTCTCTGTGTCAGTTAAAAACTTTTTATAGCTTTTCTCTGCTGGTTTGAGCTGCTGATTTTACCAATCAAATCCAAGTCAGTTTCAGATTCTAACAATACTTTGTCTGGGTTTTTTGTTTTTTCCACAAAAATTTTATCACTCTGCGAGGCCCCAATCCCCTCTACTGTTTGAGGCTAATGGGGAATATTCCTGACTTCACTGTTCTCAGTGTCAGGCCTTGCTCCTGGAAGGTTTCTCTTGTCATCTGCTTGTTGACAGTCATTGATCCTAAGGAGTTTACCCCATTATCCATGCTAGTCACAAGGGCCCTGTGACCCATCAACGTGTTCACACATTTCATCATCGTTCATGTCACCAGATCATTACTTAACGTACATGTGTTGTATTGCCCTTCCCTATTTCTAGTCGTGTGGAGGCTTGGGCCAGCAGAAAGTTCATTAGATTGTTTGTCCATCGTAGCGTCCTTCATATTTTTAATGTTTATTATTGGTGCAGGCAAGTCATCCATTTCTATGTGCTGCGCACAGATGGGCGGGTTGACTTTCCTATGCTTGGGTGGTTGGCTATGGATCACTTCTCTATAATTGCAGTGCGCGCTGGCAGTTGGTTGATCTCTCAATTCTTGTTCAGTTCACTTTTTGATTTTAAAAAGTGATGTATACGAGAGAGAAAATCATCCCACAATGCCAGACCCCATTGTATTCTTTAATAAGTATTTATATATCTCATGCTGTCAGCAAATGATGCTGATCATTTGCCTATCCTGATCTATTCTATCTTTGATTAATTACTCTTGATATTTAATTGGCCTTGATCTATTATACTTCCCTAGTACTATAAATAGTACTAAGTATCTCTATAATAAAAAACTTTCCTTGCAGTATTATTTACTCTTTGAAGCTCAACTGGCATATTCATATTTGTATTTCAGTGCAAAACCCAACAATCATTATTTTCAGCCCGCAGGAACCTCTGAACCTTTGCCAACCGGTTAACTTCCAACAATAAGGACTTTATTTGGACCTCAGAACCTCTAATAAAGGCTAAGTTCTATATTATTTATATATTGGGTTTCAGTGTGATATTCACATCTGTCCACAATTGTAAATGAGCTTCAAAGGACCTGACTCAATCTATTATCAGATTCCATGCAAATTCTGACAACCTTAATCCAGGTGATGTAGGATAGGTCTGTATTGTAACAATTTCTTTAACATCTCAAATTTGACTCTTATTCAGCACCTCAATAGAAATTAGTGTTCTTAGTCAATAGTTGAATGAGTGGCTCACTGGTATGAGCTGACTTTAGGATGAATTGATGATAATATCCCATCATACCCAAAAACACCTGGATACCTTGTAGATTAAAAAGTGGAGGCATTTTTGATATTTTCTTCAACTTTATTTTGTAGGGGTTAAACTCTTCCTGTGAGATAGCATGTCTAAGAAGTCTAATTTTTTTGGAAAAAGGTGCGTTTGATGGTTTCAACTTAATGTTACAATTACAAAGGCGTTGAAAACTTATATAAGATGAGTAAGATATTTGTTAAAAGTTTTAGGCAAAACTGTGATGTCATTGAGATAGACCATCACACAACTTAAATTAAAATCTTGTAGGATATAATACATCACTTATTGTAATGATGCAGGCACATTGCATAACCCTTGAGGTAGTCAATTGGGCAGAAATAGGCCTTCACTAGAAATAAGAGCACAATTTACCTGATCTAGGAAAAAAGGTCCATTTACCAATATCTTCTGGCCAAGTCCATATTGGAAAAGAAGTTTGAACCAGTGAGTTATGCAAGAGCATCATCAATATGAGGGATGGGATAACTGTACTTTTTTATGAGGTTTATCATAGAGCGTGTTATTAATTATTAGACAATCCTGGAACTTTAGGTGAGTTAACATAAAACCCAAGCCAGAATGCCACAGGCACAGCCATCTAGAACGATGTGTTAAAAATGAGTAAACTGGCCATGAGGGTCAGCCAGGGGGTACTTAGACTAGGGATAATCACATTTTCCATTTTTAAATAAGCAATTAAAACCAGAATTTTGGGTTTTTTATAGATTATATACTAAACTTAAGAAGGGGAAAGCTGGGAAAATGGAGTGAAACTAGTACCTGTTGGGAACCGCTGATTATATGCTCACTGGGTAAAATTGTGACTCAACGCAGATCTGCCATCAGGAATAAAGTTGTATCAATCTGAATAATTGGCCATTAGACCTATTTTGCAACTGTCTTGGGTCTTTATTGATCAGCCATATTCATTTCAGGCTTGTTACTAAAATTTAATTATTTTTCTCATGCATACATTTTGTGATGGTGGCAACAATTTGGGTGGCTGGCAGGTCTCTCCCAGGGCTAGGCCACATATGGCTGGGCCCAGTTGGTGGGGAAGGAATTGACTGTACCTGTACCAGTTGAGGGCGGGTGTGGCATGGACACTATGGAAGGATCTTGGCAAATTTGGGGTGTTTCATGTATTTTTGCCACCTCCCAGAAAACCCTCTGAATACTTTCCACCAGTTTGGTGGAGGATATAGTGGGGAAGGGAACTGCAACCAACAGGGGGTACGCTGTGACCCACCTCTCATCCACCACTTGGGCCTAATCGCCTGGGGGATGAGAGGTATGGGTGCCAGCTTCAACCTCTTGTTTGAGTTTAATGGGATTGGTCCCAATCCAAACGGAGAGATTCCCGCCCCAGACTTAAAAGATTGTTATATTTTTGGCAGTACATAACTACCTGGTGACCTCCATTTTTCTTTTAATAAGCAAAAGAGGAGACGACCAAGGGCTTTGGGAAGGTACTAGTAGTCATTGTCTAATAACTGCTTGAGCTCAAACCTCATTTGTTGTTCTTTAACCTTTGATTTGTGATAAGGTTTAAACCAGATTGTTTAACATCACCAACATCAATTGTGTAGCTCCATTCTGTTATGTGCACATAGTCAGTAACAGATTTAGAGAAAATATCGGTGTATGCATTTAATAAGGAGTGAACTTTTTCAAGCTTTTCTGGGGTTAGTTCATCTTAAATATGAGTGTTAGGCAAATAACATAAAAAATGTCATTAGGTTTTCCATATCTAATTTAGAACCAATAAAGTAAATTTTTCAATATCCTCTATTATATCAGCAGACCTTTTCTTATTTCTTGATGTTTTTATAAAATGTTCTTATCAGTGAGGTGCCCCAATATATATTAATGGACTTTTGAGAGGCAGGATTTATATACTAGGCAATACTCATCGTCATGGAGCGTGCTGATAATTATCATAAAACCAACCTGGAACTCTGAGTGAGTTACCACCCAGAACCCAAGCCAGAATGCCGCAGGCACAGCTGTCCAAATTGACGTGTTGAGAATGAGTAAACCAGCCATGAAGGCTAGCCAGGGGGTTAATAGAAAAGAGATAATTTCACTTTTTGGTTCTTAAATAAGCACTATAGATCAAAAATTATTGTTTTTATCAACTTTTTTTAAAAAAGAGGAAAAAAAGAAAATGGAGTGACAACGGTACCTATTTTGGACCACTGCTTATAAGCTCACTGGGGAAATTTCATCTGCGCAACTACAATCAGGAATTAATTTGAACCAAGATTTTGGATTAGGTTCCCAGACCTAATTTTCAACTAACATGGGTCCAGACTGCTTAGCTAAATTTTATTTGGCTTGTTACTCAAATTTGGTTTTTATAGTGCACATGCATTTGCTATGGTGGTTCCTTTTTGGGTAGATTTCAGGTTGCGCCCAGGGCCAAGCCACATAAGGCTGGACCCAGTTGGTGGGTTGGGGTTGCTCACCCCCATACCTGTTGGGGGTGGGTGTTACATTGACTCAATAGCGGGATATTGGTGGGTTTGTGGTTTTTTACGCATTTTTACCACCTCCTGGAGAACCCTCCAAATGTTTTCCACTAGCTTGGTGGAGGATAACGCTGGGAGAGGCATTGAAGCTCTCAAGGGTATGCAGTGACCCACCTCTCATCCACCACATGGTACATATCACCCTGGGTGGTGAGAGGCACAGGTTCCAGCCTCTGCCCCTTTTGTGGAGAACAGGAATTACTCCTATCCAAATGGAGTGGTTCCTGCCCAATGCTTACATTACCCTTCCCTTTAGGAAGTAGTGAAGTACCACCACCGGGTAACTGAGCCAATGCAATATTCTTGTAGGAAGTGGGGGATTTTGATGATCATAATTTCAGCGACCTTAGAAGGAGGGCGAGGGGCTTCAGGATGTGCCATATGGAATTCTTCTTCCAACTTTCAACAGTTAGCACAATCATGAGCACTGACCCAGCTGTTTTTGTATGAAGGAAAACCCTTCTAAGCCACCAGGTGCTGAATTATGCGGTGGGACTGGTGCAATGCCAAAATTGTGTCCACTTAGAGTCAACTGAAATTTCCAATATGATGTGTTCAAAATTCTTGGGTGGGGTACCATTAAAGGGAGAAAGCTGGGAGGCGTGGAAAACCAGGTGCTGTTTCCAGTTGGGAGGGAGTGCCAAATGGAATGAGCTATTACCCAGATCTTTAACCACCTCATGGGGACCTGACCTCTTACTGGCAAATTTCTGTGAGGGGGCCTTGATGCGCAGGTGACGGCTTGAGCTTTACCTGTGAGCCTACCTTGAAATTAGGAGCTGGCAGGTGCTTTTGGGCAGCAAATTGCTTGTAGTCTGAAACCACTTTGGTAAGGTGTTTGTGGACCAGAGACTGAGTAGCCTGAATTTTTATACATGCTCAGCTGCTGCAGGAACCTTGGGACGAAGACAAAGACCAGGAGAGAAGGAATGGTTGTACCCCAACGTTGCTTTGTATGAAGAAATCCTGTGGAGGCATGTGAGGCATTATTGTAGGCAAACTGGGACAATGGAATAAAATCCGCTCAAGTGTCCTGTGCAGCAGTTGCATAACACCAGAGGCACTGCTCCAGGATTTGACTAACTAGTTCTATCTGACCAATCAATTGGGGATGATATGCCATGGATTGGCATGGTTGAGTTTTCAAATGGACAGAAGAGCTGTCCAAAAGCGTGCAGTAAACTGCAGGCCCCTATTGCTCACAATTTCCTGAGATAACCAAACATAGAAAAAATATGTCAGACAAACGGGCAAGTAGTTTCCTCTGAGGTGATAAGAGTTGATCAGGGGATATACAAAGCAATTTTGAAATGGTCTATAATGACCATGATCGCATTGTGACCATTTGAGGTAGGGAGCCCAACTGTGAAGTCAACTGACATTAATGTCCATGGCCCTTCAACCTGATTCAGTGGGTGGAGAAGTCCGTTTTTCCCAGAGCAGTCCAATTTTGCACGTGCACAGGTCATACAATTTTCTATCCATAAGAGAAATATCTTTGGGGATTTCAGGCCTATTGTATGTTCATTTCACCAAGTCAAGGCACTTTTTCCACGACAGAATGACCAACTTCTGGTGGATCTTGATGATCCTGGATCACTTTGGTTAAAGCTGGGGAGGTACCCATAACTGAGACCAAAACATAATTCCTTCCAGCCCCATTGAGTAGTGGGAGCGCTTGTGCCCCAGATCTGTAAGCTGCACTGACAGCTCCAACCCTTCAGGACAAGTCAACTTGTGAGCCAAAACTTGAGTTGACAGGGGGGCGGTTGGGTCCAGGTCTGCAGATAAAATTAAAGGTGGGGCAATGGATAAAATTTGGGTTGATGGAACCAATGTGGTGAGCTCATGCTCCTCCGCCTCTTTGGGACATAAGGCGGGGTTCTGGCTCAGGTTTCAAGAAGGACGTTCAGTGACCCTTTTACAAACTCATATCTAAAGTTAAAGCTGCATAGGTCACAGTATATCTGGGCCTGACGTTGTGCCAGCTTCTGAGGCTTATGGAAGTACATAAGGGCTTGGTGGTCCATCTGCACTGTCCCTCATGCAAAGCGCCCTACAGGAGGTACTGCTAATGGTTTAATGCCCATGATGCAGCTGCCAGCTCCTTGTTGTAAATAGTCAGTTCTGCTCTGTGGATGTAACTTTCAGGAAAAATAAGTTACAGGATGTACCACACCCTCAGGTTCCTGCAACAAAGCTGCTCCCACTGCAGCTTAAGAGGCGTCATATGCGACAATGAAGGGTTTGGTTGCTGTTGGAAAATTAACCAGATGTATTCATTCAATGATTTAAGCATAATTTGGGATAAAATAGGTCAATCCTAGCGGAATAACTTATTGACTAAATTTTGTGGTTGTTAAGTGATTGCTAGGTAGTTTCTCCCCAAATAGGGTCAAGCAAATCCAAGTATTCCACTGAGTTTGTTAGTAGGATCAATTGGAGCCATTTGATGGCCCAAAATAGGTTTATGGATCAACAGCAGCTAGTAGTTAAGGATGATCTTGTTTTATTAATTTATTAAGTGTTGGTAGAAACTGACAATCATGAGTTTGAGGCAGCTGATGTTGTTTCTGGAACCTCATTTATAATAATCATTATTTCCTGAGAAAGGCGATCTGAACAATTGACTACAACAATTTGAAATGTGTGTCAGTGTGAAGCCTAGATGTCCTAAGTTATCCAAGTGACTGAAGCTGTTTCTGGCATATTTTATTAAGTCAAATTCACATTTGATATTTATCTATATAGTTTGTATGGCTCACCAGTGACTCAAGGCCAAGGATAGGCCAAACCTAATAAATTTGGATATTGGGAAGGATGGGGCGAGAGGTTTGACAGCAGAGAAGAGAGTAGCACAGTGGAAGGCTGAGAAGAATGGTTGGCTGGAAGAACCAGCGATGAGCCAATAGGTCAGCGATGGGCACAGTAGCCCTTTTGTAAATAGTATAAATACCTGGCACTTCCCTTTCAATAAACATATCCCTTTGCTTTTTCTACCTTTTAATTTAAGTTTATAATTTACTCCATTGGTTGGGGGTGAGGCTAGGGGATACCCAAATGGTGCAAGTGATACACCAAGGGGTCAGCCAGCGCTGCTGGCCCTGAGCCTAAGGCAAAATGGCAAGGGCTGACCAGTCTTCATACTGGTCGGCCTGCTGAACAGCGAGCCCACTGTCACTGGAAAAGCGATTTTCTGACAGTTGCATTGGCATGCTTGAGCAACGGCAGTGACACAAATACCTGATTGATATTGTCAAATTACTGCTGGCTTTTGAGGTCCATTGGAATGGAACATTAATGCTAGTGAGGGGGTGCAATGGCACAGCCAATTATGAGATGGTGGGATAAAATTCTTTGGGAAAATGATAGTGCCTAAAAAGCTCCACAACTGCTTCTGGGTTGTTGGGATTCTCAACAGTTTAAATGAAGCCTCAACTTGGGGCTTTGAACTTGTTACTTATTTTGGGAAATATCAACCTATATTTACTATTATTAATCTACCAGTCGGTGCTTTGTTGGGTCTAAAGCCCAACATCATTATTAACAACAATTTACTTAGCATCGTCCAAATTCAATTAATATTGGATGAACTCAAGATAAATTATCAAACTGCTCCACTAATTGATAATCCTGGATGATAAACTCTATAACTAATATTCTACCCTGGAGGGAACAAATCCCTTATTTCTTTTTTTAGCACTAGGTGGTCCCAACCTACAAATCCCTTATTTCAATGTCATCTTATCTCAAACTTCACCTTATATTATGAGTACTTTATCTGATACCTACTTCTCTTTATCCTCTAACAGATTTAGAATAATTTTCTAATCTATTCCCCAATTCCACCAGGGTACATGCAGATCATTCCTTATATCCCTTATCTTATCTTTTCTCTTCTTAGCACTATTTAAGGTGCTGATTATTTGATTGATAAAATAACTTTTATACTTTTACCTTTAATTAAGCCCTTCATAAAGTTCACTCTCTTGTTTTTGGAACCTCTGAACCAGTGTGGTTAAGTCCCTAACTATTAAATTTTGGGACCGCTGAACCTGCCAAGGATAAGTCCCTATTTATTAATATTAGGACCTCTGAACTTGAAGTAAGGCTAAGTCCTACTCTCGCCTGTCCACCTCAGCAAGCTTTGAAGGACCCACCTTCAGACCTCCCTCAGTCCCAACAAACTGGTGCTTTCTGCCATAACCCTTCCAAGATGCACCCTGAGCTTAATATGCTCTTTTAGGATAAGCAACCAATATGACAATAAATTAATAAAACTCCTGTGAGTGAAGAATCCCAAATGAAGGACCCCGTCTATGAGTTAGAGGTGACCGACCATTTTGCCAAATATGAGCAAGCATATACCGGACTGGATTCATATTCCACAATCATTAACGTTACTCAAGTTCTGCTTAATAAGCGTGCCAATGAGTACAAATCTACCATGTTACAAGTTTACCAAAATTTATCTGATCCCAAATAATGCGCCTACTCCAAAAACTACTTCACATCTGCCCAGGCCATCAGGATCCACGATCATGCTAGAATATTCTCCCATTACATCATGGTTAATATTTATATAATGGTTTGTGACCTTAAACTTGTTACACTAGAAAGGAATGAGATGATGGCTAAGTTTGATGCACTCTTGGCTAAATACAATACCACCATATCTGAAATTTACCTTCAGGAGATGCTTGCTACCAAATCCTATCCAAATACCCTTCCTGTCTGCAATGAAGAAAATTTGAATGAATTTGGAATGAGCGACGGGGTGAATAACAAGCTCCTCACATCAATGGTTGATGGGTCAGAAACAGTCCAAAACAATCCTTTCAACTTTTGTATGATCAACTCTCATTCCCTCAATAAGGAACCCTGAGAAGAACTTGGGCTTGCTGAAACCAATAAATTGGATGTTGCTACTAAAGCTGAAGCCCAACAAGAAAATCTCGAACTAATTTTGGTGGCCAAGCTGGAACCTCTTGATAATCAAAATGAAGCGGCCAACCTAAACGCTTTGGCACCAAACTTGTTTTTCTCTGCCGAGGTTCCAAAAAACTCCATCAAATTGCTCATGTCAACCAAGCCAAGTGCCCTCGAGACCAAATCACACTCTCTTACTGCTTTAATTTATTATAAAACCGTTTATTTATTATTATTTGGTTTTTTTAATCTTAGGTTTTCATGCAAATATCAGAGAAGGTTTTAAAAAGCTGCCTCCCAACCGCTTTTGTTTACTAATGCAAAGCTGTACTCAAATTCTCCTGCCTTTTCCTACCTGCCCAATAATTTCCCTTTCTTCTCTTTACAACCTAAAGTTTCTTGACCAAAATTACTTGCATTTATCTCATTAACCTTACAATCCCTTCACACTGATGTGGGCTCTATCTTCATTAAATTAGATATCACCTCGATTGGATCTAAGCCTAAATCAACTTCCTTCTATCCTCCTAACCAGCCCTTTCATTTTAATACCAAAACTAAGGCTGCCACTCCACTGATTGTATACTCAAACTCTCTACATTCTCACCAAACCAACAATTGGCACCCTGGTCGAGGCTTGGAGGGGGCGTTGTTGGGATTCTCAACAGTTTAAATGAAGCCTCAACTTGAGGCTTTGAACTTGTTACTTATTTTGGGCAATATCAACCTATATTTTTATCATTTATCTACCAATTGATGCTTTGTTGGGTCTAAAGCCCAAAACCATTATTAACAACAGATTACTTAGCATCGTCAAAATTCAATTAATATTTGATGAACTCAAGATAAATTATCAAACTGCTCCACTAATTGATAATCCTGGCTGATAAACTCTATAAACAATATTCTACCCTGGAGGGAACAAATCCCTTATTTCTTTTTTTAGCACTAGGTGGTCCCAACCTACAAATCCCTTATTTCAATGTCATCTTATCTCAAACTTCACCTTATATTATGAGTACTTTATCTGTTACCTACTTCTCTTTATCCTCTAACAGATTTAGGATAATATTTTCTAATTTATTCCCAATTCCACCAGGGTACATGGAGATCATTCCTTATATCCCTTATCTTATCTTTTCTCTTCTTAGCACTATT
Organism: Massospora cicadina; assembly: GCA_022478985.1. NCBI lineage: Eukaryota > Fungi > Entomophthoromycota > Entomophthoromycetes > Entomophthorales > Entomophthoraceae > Massospora > Massospora cicadina. Next base: position 12,991 of record JAKSZP010008727.1, on the reverse strand, counting down.
TAAGGTGCTGATTATTTGATTAATAAAATAACCTTTATACTTTTACCTTTAATTAAGCTCTTTATAAAGTTCACTCTCTTGTTTTTGGGACCTTTGAACCAGTGTGGTTAAGTCCCTAACTATTAACTTTTGGGACCGCTGAACCTGCCAAGGTTAAGTCACTAATTATTAACTATTAAAACCTCTGAACCTGTTGTTAAGGTTAAGTCCTACTCTCGCCTGTCCACCTCAGCAAGCTTAGAAGGACCCACCTTCAGACCTCCCTCAGTCCCAACATGGGTCATCAGGGTGGACCACTCAAGGATGGCTGTAAGTTTTCAGGGCGGAATTACATAACCATTTTTTATAATCAAATTACCCAAGAAGTTAACCTTATTGCAGAAGAACTCACACTGTGATGGCTCCACTAATAGGAGCGCCTTGTGCAGAGCAGCCAGCACAGCCTCCAAATTTATGACATGCTGTTTGGGGGCTGGGGAGTGAATAAGGATATTATCAATGCATGCAGTTGAACACATTTCATGCAGATCATCCAGCACATCATTGATCATCCTCTGAAACGTGTCAGGTGCGGTCTTTAGCCCAAAAGGCATGTCATGGAACTGAAACATGCCCACCTTGTCTAGATAGTGGTAAGCCATTTGTTGGGCCACCAGAGGAGAAGCATTGATGGCACATCCATCTGAAGGGGATGCTTCAAAGTTCACTTTCATAGGTAACCTTATGACTTGTTTACTCCTAAATAAAAACTTTACAAGAGATTTATTAGTAATAGGAATAGAAAATATTTTATTTAGAGTAATTAAGCACTATTTATAATGCTTGAAAAATGAAAGGAAATAAAGAGGTATTTTAAGGGTAGAGTCATGGGACCTGTAGGAAAGTCCCAATACTGAGATAGTGGGAATAGATAAAAGTGTGGATTAATATTAGATAATAACAGAAATGTAGATATTCCCCAAATTTGGAATAGTTCAGGTAAAGCCCTGAATTTGGTATACCAGTTGAGAACATAGAATTGAACTCCATTCTCAAAAATATTGGGCCATTTGGTATTGTGCCCTTCAGAATAATATATCAACCTTCCCCCTGGACAAGGCTTTCACCTAATTCATGGACAATCCTTATACCATTCCTGACCTTTGGCCATCTGTATTTGGTTAAAAGTGTTCACCAAATCAAGATTTTGAAAATATTTTGATTGCGCGATTCTTTGGCCAACTGTTTGTTCTAACAAAAGTGGGTAGGGGTTGTGGACTGTGACTTTATTGAGGTGACCATAATCCACATATGGGCGCAGTGTGCCGTCAGCATTTTTTGTGAACACAATGGGAGAAATAGCTGGAAAGATCTCCTTGAAGAGCCATCCCTTTGCAAGTATGTTGTCAATCCACACATCCAAGGCAGCAGTTTCTTCATTGTATGAGTATATAATGAGCAATTGATGCTAAACATCTGCACTATTGTGTGAAACTTAAAATTATACTTTGAGTGTAACAGAAGTTGAGCAGCTTTTTCCATATCAAAGATTCTCTTTTACGCCATCAGAGATGGCGGAAAATCAGGAGGCAAGTCCATAGGTGTAGCAAGTGTGGAAATGATACCTCTGTTGCACGCTTTAACTAAAGTGTTGAGGAGCGGGAGCTCACCACCACCCTGATCATTTTCAAAGAGTAACATGTTTGAGGTCAAGTTAACCTTCACTTGTTGGTGCCTCCTTCAACCCACACCTAAGATAACTGGGAATACTAGGACAGACATGGCTGATAATTAATCATAGAATTTAAAATTGCCCACCCATAAGGGAACCAGACGATGCACCTTATAAGATGACTTTACAGCAGACGATGCAACCAACACCTCAAGCCCAACCTCCAAGTCTAAAACCAACTGATGCGCCAACTGCAAACTCATGAAATTCACAGACTCCCCTGTGTCTACCAGTACCTTTTATGACATCTGGTTGTGATAAGATGGATTTCTACCTGTAGCAAAAATAGGTGTGGTCCTGCTTATGGGCGAGCATTTTTGGTGTTGCTGAACTGATGGCAGTAACTAATGGAAGGAGGGGGAAACTGATGCAAACTCACCTTGGCTTTCTCCAGCGTTGGTGAGAGAAAACATTAAGCACAAATTAGGTTCCTGAACGTCCAGACTTACAGGGGCTAGAATTGGGTTGAACTCATTAACTAGAAAGAGGTTGGGTGCTGTTTTTGGAAAACCCATGCAACATCCCACCCAAAGGGAGATTGAGAGGGTCAGAACTGTGGGTCACTTCATTATGTCATGGAGGGTCCAGATAACTTATAATAAGACCAAACTGAAACTCTGGGTGAGTTACCACCCAGAACCCAAGACAGAATGCCACAGGCACAGCTGTCCAAATTGATATTTTGAGAATGAGTAAACCAGCCATGAAGGCTTACCAAGGGGTTCTTAGACAAGAGATAATTGCACTTTTTGGTTCTTAAGTAAGCATTTTAGATCAAAATTATTGGTTTTTATCAAGTTTTTTTAAAAAGAGGAAAAAAGAAAATGGAGTGACAATGGTACCTGTTGCAGACCACTGCTTATAAGCTCATTGGGGAAAATTGCATCATTTGCGCAACTACAATCAGGAATTAATTTATACCAAGCTTTTGGATTAGGTTCCCAGACCTAATTTTCAACTGACGTGGGTCCAGACTGCTTAGCTAAATTTTATTTGGCTTGTTACTCAAATTTGGTTTTTATAGTGCACATGCATTTGCTATGGTGGTTCCTTTTTGGGTAGATTTCAGGTTGCGCCCAGGTCCAAGCCACATAAGGCTGGACCCAGTTGGTGGGTTGGGGTTGCTCACCCCCATATCTGTTGGGGGTGGGTGTTACATTGACTCAATAGCGGGATATTGGTGGGTTTGTGGTTTTTTACGCATTTTTACCACCTCCTGGAGAACCCTCCAAATGTTTTCCACTAGCTTGGTGGAAGATAACGCTGGGAGAGGCATTGCAGCTCTCAGGGAGTATGCCGTGACCCACCTCTCATCTACCACATGGGACATATTGCCCTGGGTGGTGAGAGGCACAGGTGCCAGCCTCTGCCCCTTTTTGGAGCATAACAGTAATTTCTCCTGATCCAAATGAAGTGATTCATGCCTAATGCTTATATTAAGGGCTCAAAAGGATTAACTCCATCGATTTATTATTATGCATAACAAACAGTGTGATGTGATCTTATAATAATCTTGGTATCAATCATTTGTTGTTCACCAAGCTTTATTATATCTCTTCTGAGGCATAGAAAGGAATACCCTCTGAAGTGTCCACTGAATCAGGCAGTTTCTTTTTAAATGCTTGGACTTTGTGCAATGCAAAGATAATGCAGAATAAGGGTACTCAACCAGACAATAACATTTTTTGTTGGGATCAGTATTGTTTAAAATCATAGAAACCAAATAACCGATCAGGGTGAGAAAACCTATTTCATGTTGAAGTTTCCATAATACTCATTTATGAATTAAGTGCCAATAAGAACATCATAATTATTGTTATCCAGGGCCACAGTGGGTGCTGATAGGATAAGCTTTAAAAATATAAATGGGTTGTTGAATGGTTGACTGGATCTAAATCGTCATTTATTATAAACCAAAAATATCCAAAGTATATCTGAACTTGAATTTGTGGCCTAGCAATTTCACTTAATTATATTCGACTATGATGACATGGGCTTGAGGGCTTTGTTGGTTAGGTTAAACCTAAATTTAAGCTTTGATTTAATGACTTGGGCATGTGGGCTTTGTTGGTCTATGTTGAAATTAGTTTTTAATGTCAGTCGAGTTTTCAATCAAATTGATTACTAATTAGTAATACAAATTGCCTTGGTATGTGCTGCCAATTGCATGTGAAAGTGAATTGGTTCAGCTATTTTGAAGATATGACAAAACGCCATCTCAAGGATGATGATGGTGTTTACTCTGACTCTGAGGCTGAGCATGATGCCCTGAGTTGAAGTATTTGTAGATGTCATTACAAACTTTTTATGTGGCCAAGGGTCACTGAAAGGTAAGGCGTTATGGGTAAGATGTGGTTAACATTGAACCCTATAAATAACCCTTGCATTTACACTAATAAAATACCTTTTAACTTCTGAGTAAAGTTTCAAATTTATCATATAACCTTTTTGCACTATCACTTTATTTTATATTAAAGTCAATTTTCACTTGGGATCAGTAGTATCAGGGCAGCGGGCCATCGTCCAAATGAAACAACTGGGTATATAATTAAAGTATTACCAAAAGCTATATCATAAATTCAAAGCACCATCCTGTCTATTGTCCTCACACAATAGATGCTCAAAGCTGCATTTTCCACCAAACAATGAACCAGCCATCAGGTAAAGCCCAAATCTTCAACATGGGTAAAGAGGAGTATGCAATAATAGCGCAAGTACTGTTTGAACCTGAATTCCATTTTCTTGGGAGTATTCCAAGTCAGGTGCCAGCTTTGTTTTCATGATAAGCTTTGAAGATATGACAATTATTGAGGAGCCAGTGTTAAGGATGGCCATAACAAATACATTCTATATGACGACCTTTATTTTGGTTATAGTTCATCAAAAGTTAGGGGGAGCTAGGACCTCCTTAAGATGAAAAGTGGAATTAAGTTTTTGAGATTTCTTAGGATATCTCCCCTTAATGGATTTTAAGGTATGAACCTAATATAAGTCTGATCAACAAGGCGATGAACTGGTTGGCACCACTAGCAGTGTCCATAGTCTCAGGACACCCCAGAACTTGATTAAGGAATTTTCATGGGATATCATGGCTTCATCTACTCCTTCAGCATTCAATCAATCTGGAATTTTGGCTTCAGCTGGCGCTCCTAAGACATAATCAATGACATCCTCATAACCCCCTTCAGATTTTTCATCAGAGGGGTTATCTATATAAGTCAAATGAGCTATAGAATAGGGGGAGAAGTCAGGCACGTCAGATTCATCAGCAATAGGGGTGCCTGTCCCTACGCTGACAAATCTTTTTCATGTTCTCCGGTTTCACTCTCTTCTTCCAACACACAGTATCAACATGCCTGACCTTATTGCAGTAAATGCACTTGGGGCGCTCAGTTTGCCTCAGATTTGTCTTTTGATCCTCAATGATTAAGAATTTGGTTTAAAAACAACCCTGGGTAGTCTCAAGTTATGGAAATTGGCAACAGCTAGCAGTACCTCCTTGAATTGTGAACATTCTGGAATTAACGTTTCACTGAGGTGATGTGAATCACCAGAAAAGGATGGGAAGCCAACCCAGTCATGATAGCAGTGACAGCATCTTTAAGAGTTAACATCTTTGAGGTTAGCAGCGTCTGGGCTTTAGTGTATAACATATCAGCAAAGGCGGCAACCAATTCTCCCTTTTGTATACTAATGCGAACAAAGGCCTGTTCTTTATGCTTAAACTCTGCTTTGAGCTGAATTCATCAATAAGCACTTCTTAACCTCCTCCCAGATACTGAGGGTATCCATGTGAAGAACCATTAATTATTGAGCCATGTGACTTAGTCAGAAGAGAATGTGACTAAATTTTTGGTAATTAATCGCCCCTTCTGTGGCTGATTAATAAAGGTATAAAAATGAAGCAATGCTACCCACGCCAGGGATAAGCGTGTCCTTAAAAGTAGTTAAAAAGTGACAAGGTCACTCCCAGTGAGGGCATGGACAGCAGGAGTATCATGTCCTAAAATCTCTGAGCAAATGTCCATCTGGTCAAAGGACTGAAAAGCCAATCAATTTTCTCTTGGATAGCATCAAGCCTGGTTCCAATGGCTTCAGGAGGCTTTTGAGAGGTGGAATTGCATAGTTTCATTCTATCCTCCATTACAAGCTTGTGAGCCACAAGTTCTTCAACCTGGCTTCCAAGTTCCCTAACTTTAAGATAAAGGTTAAAATAAGAGAGATCTTAAGATTTGTTGATCAGCTTCCACCACTCTGACACAATTTAAAAGATCCTCATTCATTTGCTTACACCCTTCATCTTCAGGTGGGTGGGATCCTTCTAAATTCAGGTTAGTCTTGACCTGTTCATAGTAACTTTCAACTTGAGACAACTGAGAATGTACATCTTTTAAAATCAACCTTATCAATAGTGTCCTTGACACCCTGATTTTCCTTCTCATATTCATTGAACCATTGTGCAATTTACTTGGAATTTTCATTAGATGCCTTCAACTTTAACTCTTTTTCAAATTGAACAACCTTGGCTTATAGCGTGGGAGAGGACCCATGTTACTCTTGAGTAAAACGCCGTTTTATCTCCTCAAGGCGAGGCAAAGCTTGGACTGATTGCTTTTCTAAAGCGGCTATTATCTGTTCATCACCCTGCTGAGAAGTAGACGTTTGAGACGACAGCTCACTGTGATTTTGCTCTTCATGTTTCATAAGTTTCTTCACAAAGTCCTCAAACAGAGAGCAAGTCTTAGCGGTGGACAAATCCAATTCTCTATGGAAAATATTAATGGCTTCTTCCACATACTTCACTATGACTGTATTAAAAAATTAAATGAGGTGGGCCGACCTTGGGACAAGTATACCATACCAATTTTTTAGCCTGTGCTGGTTTTGAACCTGTTTCAATTAATATCCGACCCAGAATGGAGCAGGAACCACCTCACTATGCTACCACTCCTCTCACTACGCCTGTATTAATTATTTTAATTCGCACATGTAGCTGAAGAATAAATTTGCATTTTTTCCTTCACTCCATATTTTGACTTTCTTAAATGACTAGAGGCCAAGTTGTAGAGAATGTCATAAGCCAGTCTTAATGCATCATGATTCACCAGATGACGTTTCAGTTCTTCATGGTGTACTCCTAGCAGGTGGATCACATGAAACATAGTGGGGTGAGCAAACTTTTGGATGTAAGTAGTCAAATTGGTGCATTGACTGTAATTGTCCAGGAGGGTTCTGGTTTAGTAGAGGAACATCAGGCAATATTCCACTGAGGCTCCTTCATGGGAAGCAAAATCCTCAGGATTCAGTATACCATGATTAAGTTTTTAACCACTTTTGTAGCAAGCCAGATAATTCGTTGAAACTCTTGTATAATCACTCAATCAAATTGGTCATCTTAAAGGTGATGGTAGAAGGGCTATCTATATAGTCATCCTCTTCACCATCCCCATTTCATACTGATCCAGTTATTCTGGCAACAGGAACATTTTCCATCTTAATTATAAAAATATATAGTGGTGTACAGGGTCCCCTATAATGAGCACCACTTGTGAAATCCTGGTAAGGAGCTGCATGCAGGTGCTTGGCCGCAGGATCTCAACCATATATACCAGATTTAGGAGTACTAAGAAACTTGACAGTTGCTTAAGAATTTTGGATTAAAAAACCACAAACAAGCTTTAAGTTAACAACAAAGATGGATATAATAATATATACTTTATATAATAAAAAACTTGGAATTTTTATACCGCATTTTAAGAAAACCTCTATAGTTATTGACTGGGTCAAGACTATGGTCACGCAATACTTTCATATAAAGAAATTTTTAGACTAGTTTTAAGGCCCACAAAGGTTGCCACGATTCAGGGGTTTGTTCCCCATTGCAATACTTGGAATGCCAATATGGGAATTGAGGCGTTGGCAAGCTTTTGGATATGCATCCTTTCACTTATCAATATTTGTGTACATCTGATTAATCCAGGGTCAATAATCATATTAAGTTAACCTCTGATTTTTATCTGAATTCTTATTCAATGTGTAGTGTTTTGAGTTCAAAGTGATGCTTTTATGATCAAGAGTATCAGTTTTAGCTAAACGCAATAGCAGCCTATCAGAATTCTCTAAAATCTTTTCACTCCAGTATGACTCAGTCTTAGTTGATTGGTCAGCAGCATGTATGATAAATCCATTTGGAAATGTCTTAGTATAAATTTTATCCAATCACCTGCCATAAAATGTTCTCACTTCGGTTAATTAGAGAATTCTTAGATCTTGATTGGTGGATAAAGTATTTTTACCTTTCAGAACCCCCTTCAGGTCTATAAAAAGGTGTTGTTTTCTCTTAAGGAGTTAGCACTAAATTTAGGTTAGCTTTGGAGAACTTCTGCATTATTCACTTATTTTGATGAGAGTTAACTTTAAAATTATTTATTCAATCTGGAGTATTCCGCCAAGGTTTAAATCTAAAATTAATAATTTGATTGTTAATATTATGTCAAGAATTAGACTCAGGATATTTAATTAAAGTAGAACTATTTAACACTTATACATTTTTCACACTAGTCAAACAACCCACTATTGGACAAGTACTGTAATTCACCTCAGAGTATGGGATAATCTTTTTTAATTATTTTAGGGGAAATAGCCATGTTAACCACTTCTAATTTTGACATATTTCTGGAAGCAACCTGCAAGTCATAATGCTCCAGCTTTTTTATATAAGGCTTCAATAATACTTCACCTCCCTATACTATAGTGTCCCCTCATTGAAGCGGTGGTGACCACTAGTAAGTCATCAATGATGACAGATGGAGGGTTGAGGTCGTCAAGGCGTCGATAATAAAGACATTGATATCCTGGAATTTGGCGGAAGTTAAATATCCAATTTCTACTCCACCCACTCTTTTCCCTGTTCTTTGGTATCCTCTGCTCCCATGTCATGCACCTTGGGTTTAGGTCCTTGGAATTGCGTTGGTTAGTGTAATGTCCCTTTACCCCACATTGGTGGCACATAATATGGCAGATTTCAGCTTTTCTGTGTATTATTGTAGTCAGGCAGCTCTCTTAGACATCCTGCTGGAGGAGCTTGCACCAGTTCTCTTTATTATTGTGATAACCCTTATTGGATGCATTAAAGGTTGCAACGTAACAACAAAGATAGTGCACCATCTGGATTTGATATATTTTTTGTTTGACATGAGAAGTATGACTTAGTACAACTTTTTTATGGCTCACGGGCGTTCTGTAAGGCAAACTGTACATCATAATCATTCAAGACCATTGTGACATACAGCACCTGAGCCTCAGGTAGAAGCAATTACAAAACTCTATGATTTGCGCATTATCTTATAATGAGATATTAAGGAAGATGGCCTTACCAGTTGTCATCACCTCTGATCCACAAAATTCCTTTATGATGATGTTCTTTGCATTCTTTTAAGACAGAATAGTTTGCTAATCTTGGTCATCACCAACTCCTGACTCTCCAGATCCAATTAGTTTATTAGCATTGCCGGTTTAGCCTTGCCATTTGCGCCATCCATGATAGTTTAATATAATGACAAGAAGATGTGTATGTTTCCTCACTCATAAATCTTCAGAAAGTTGATGGAATCGCCCCTGAAACTGCTAGCATCTTTGGATTCTAAGTTAAGGCTTAGTAGCGTGGTTAGTAAGTCAGCACCATTGGTTCTTGAGCAAAGCTTAATTGGGTCAAGGAGAATGAGCTGGCAATGGGCATAGGTAGAGCTGGTTTTTTGTCATGGTTGTCTGGGACAGTTGGAGTGATTTGAGGGGGAATTTTCAGAATAGCGGTTTGAGTTTATCTGTTAGGTTGAGTATAGAATATAAAACTTCTGAAATTTTTTTCTCCAAGAAATTTTATCTCTTTCAGATTATATGTTTATCAGACTATTTCACATGTATGTCAGTGAAAATATCCTTTGATTTTCAGGTGAGAGGGCACCACTGGCATTTACAGAGCTTGCAACTGATCTCATCACAGAACTGATCTGATTTTCCAGAAAGGTGTTAGCGCTCATCTTGCAAGGATTTCTCAATCTCTGCAAATTTTATTTCTGTTGTGGAGAATTGGGACTTTCAGAGCGAGGTTCTCCTCAGTGAGATTGTGATTCTTAGGCCTGGTCCTTGACCACATTGTTACCAATCCAATCTCTCCATACAGGCAGTTAAAAATGGTATGGAATTGTTCAGACGCTCATTGAGGATGCTGAGTCTGGTTTGACTGGAATCAGTATTTGCTTGAGGTATGGAATCTGATTATAGTGATCAACCACCACTCTTGAAAGGCAAACATACTTTAGATCCAATACTTCTACCAACTTATAGATAGTTTGACTAGTCTGGGCTAGGCCTCTAAATTGGTGGCCTCCTCCATGAAATGCCACTCCACCTCTGTCTTCAGATATTCCTTGACCTGGTTGAAGTGGTGAGTACATTGGCTACCTATTGAGATAATACCCCATGATATCTGATACCTCACCAATGATGCGGGGAAGATTGGCATTCAGTTGGTCAGAAAGCTCATCTACTAAGTGATGAGCTTTATCTGTATAATGTTAGTTGCATAAGATAACTGTGTGAACTTCTTGAAATGAGCCTATTAATTGATCTGACAATAGCTGATTGTCCCAGCGTTGAGCTTATGCAATCTTGATCAATCCACTGATCTCATTGCGTTGCAGGGGGAAAATCCACATGTTTTGGCATATTGAAAGATTTACAGAGTTTTCTGGGCTAATTCACATATATTCATTTATTTTTGCATCCATTTCAGGCCAATTCATATATTTATCATTAATTTTACATCTATTATAGGTAATTTATAATTTTATTGACTTCAAAATCATAACAATTAAATATTTATGAAATGGCCTGTAATAGATGGAAAATCAATGAAAATATACAATGTTAGATTCTAAGGATCACTCACTTGATAAGTTAGATCCTGCACATCTAATCAGGTTGGAGTTAGCCTGTGTCCAATGGTATTTTGACCGTTTGGAAGCTCTGTAAACGTATTCAGATTATTCTGACTCTTATGGTCAATCTCAAATATAATTTTCCCTCTGTATTCAAGAACTTCTACCAAGGCAGGCAAAGGTACAAGATGAGGATTCAGAAATGCCAGCTTGTCAACACTTTTTTAAAAAAGAATTCTGATAGAAAACCAGATAAAAAGAGTTATTAAAATTATCTTTATTCAAAGACATATTATTCAATGAATATTCATAGGGCCAGGTGCCAGTATTTCTACCATTAGGCATCTACTGGCCACATATTAAGCACGCAATTTCCACAGATAATTACATTCCACCTCAGTTTGGCCCTTGAACTGATAAAATCATGACCAATTGCTAGGACTATAGGTGTCAAATTACTCTCATATTTGGAAAGATTTCAGGGGCAAAAATCACAATACAAACGTGCAAAATTGTCCTAGGATCATCCTGATTTGAGTTTCATCATACTGCTGATGAGATATGACCTCTGGGAAGTTTGCATCAATTTCAAGTAAATGATATACCCCTAATTGGGACATCAGCAGGCCTCTTTCAATAGCACTAGGTACTCCCATTTGGTAGGTCCATGTGCAAGTGCTATCATGCCAATTACAAGGATTATCATATGAATTTTGCAATAGGGTGGGAAATTTATTATGTTTTATTAGGTCTATTTGTCTATGGGATTTTTAGAAATTATTTTCAGATTAATCCCTGACAACTTCTTAAGCTGAATTGTTGATATTGCTCCCGATTAGTTGGGACCAAATGCCAAGTTTTGTTGCATGTATAATTGGATTTAATAAGCGAGGATATTCAGGCCAAGCTTTTGCTAGGATAATTGAATTTAATTGACGTTGAGATAATTGGCCTGAGCTGCATAATAATAATTGGCTTTAGTTTATAATTAGAGTAATTAGCTTGAGTTTTGGAAGAATAATTGGCCTGATATGTTGGTTGATGAAGGTTTTATTATCAGGCCAACCACCAGAATCTGACATTTCCCCCCACTTAACTTGAACATAAGCCCTAAGATTCCCAATTAGCCTTCATTGATCTTTGACATTCTTTAATATCAGAACAAATTGCCAATAAATTTAGAGTTGGATCCTCTTCCATCTTTAGGTGGGAACTATTATTTTAATTATGTTATATATATTATATATTTTATTTGAGGTGGTCCAACCTGGGGACAATACTGCACTGATGAAGGGGATTAAATCAATGGGAAAGGAGGATAAAACCCAGAAAACCTCCATGCATGGTGTATAATAGGCCAAGAACTCCATGTACCACCTTGCTATTCGCTATCTCAGTTTGTGGCATTGGTGAACAACACCAACACAGTCATAATTGTCCCCTACCTAAAATTCATCTACCAGTATTGAACTTGGGAAGCAGTGGTAGAGGGTCCATATTCTACCACTGAGGTATCCTCCGCTTATATATATTTCTTTTATTTAATTTTAAACTTTTATTATTATTATTATTATTATATTTTTTTTCTTTTTATGCAATGCTCTTATTAGATAATTATGTTTTTCTTAATTGGCCAGATTGTTGAACTTTCTTAGGAATTTTTTATGGACTTGGTTGTATATATGGACTGTCTTAATATCTTTAATTGTGTATATGAACTAAGATTTCTTCTCAATTATTTTAAATGCTCTACCCATATGCGATCTAACGTTTGCAATTGTCCCAATATGTGGGTGTTGCAAAATAGACCTTCATCAATAACTTAAAATTTGGCTAATCTGTAGCGATTTTCCAAATCCTTTTGACGTTGGGCCTTTTTAACGTCAAAACTGTTGTCAAAGGCTTGAACATGCAGTTTGATTAAAGTATCCACAAGTTTTTCAACGTAATGAGGGTAATTATTTTTGCCAGGATCCTCTGGGACCAAATATAGTAGTGTTGGTAGGGCCAGATATCTTCCATATAATCATGAAAAAGTGATATCCTGGTTGCCAAATGGTAGGAGATATTGTAGGAATTAATGCTGAACTAAAATAAGTACTCCATTCAGATGGTTTGAATGAAGTTAATTTTCTCTTCAAGTTCACTAACATCCTGTTTTCGCGCTCAACTGTACCACTAGTTTTGGGATGATAGGGAGCAGAAGGAACACCTCATACTCCCATTAATTGGTTGAGTTTGGCGAGGACATTGGTGGTAAATTTTTGTTCTATTATTGGTAAGAATAACCTGGGGACATCCATGCTTATGGAGAATCTTTTCAAGGACAAACTTGGCTGTA